>JAOEHI010000020.1:403092-417843 GCA_025447815.1 Percopsis transmontana
CACACACACACACACACACACACACACACACACACACACACACACACACACACACACACACACACACACAGAAGGTTCCCGAAATGGCCCCCAACTCCAGAGCTGGTTTGTTGGACAAAAATCGGAAGAGGAGAATAGGAGGGGGCAAATGAATGACACCACATAGCCAGTGGCGGTGCGAGGAGGGGAGATGAGAAGTCAGGGAGCAGCCCATGTTCGTGTTTGAAAACAGTTAGCTTCGTTATAGGATGAAGAGGAAAGAAAGGATTAGCAAAGGGAAGCAAATGAACGAGTGGAGCTAAATGTGTATTCCATATAAGTCAAAACTACATCCAGATGAGGCACCCGGTTGGCTGTAACCCGTTCCATATGAAACGCCTATTCCGCTCTCAGAGTTCACTGAGGCCTTAAATCCACTGCACATTCTATTAAATAAACACTGGGATTATGGTGATTAATACGCAGTGAGAGAGGATGGAAAACGTTCAGCCTGGGCCTAGAGAGAGACCCCGACTGTCTTGGGCATGGTGGGTAAGGTATTTACACCATCACTGGTGTTTCTACTGGGCTGAAAAGCTTCCGATCCTCTAAAACACTGAGTGGAGAGTCCTAATGTGTTTCTAAATACTTAAGAGATGGAGAGCTTCAAAACAGCAAACCAAGCACTCTGTGAAACCCATCAAAGGGTTGAGGTGACTAGAAATTCTAAACTATAACTGGTTTATAGTTATAAACTCTCATAATCAAAAGTGGTGCTTCTATATCTAATTACAGCAAATCAAATCATATTAACAGGTATTCCGACCAGATAAAGGCCTTTACCTGTGATGTAATGTTGAGCAGCGCACTTTTAAATTAATTGAGATACAACTGCTATGCATCTATGATCTCGAGTTTTTTTATGGTTACTTAGTGTAAAACTGTAAACAAAACACCTCTGGTACGTTATGACTGAACGTATGTTAGTCGACCCCGACAAATGCACTTATTGTATGATTTTTTTTTGGGGGGGTGGGGAGAATCTGATTGAAAATCAATTAAATGTTCTAAGAACTGTTCAAATAGAGTGCAGGGTTCTTTAGATGTACCTAACATATATTGACTTATTGTCTTTAGTTAAGGACTAAAGTGAAAAGAAATTGAATAAAATAGAACGATATACAGTATAGGATTAAGGCCTTCATATCTCAGTGGAGTTGTAAAACAAGGGGAACATTCAAACTCTCTTTCTTAATCTGGCTTTGTTGTGCTGCTCATCTGCATCCAAACAATTCCTCTCTCTTCATCGCCCATCGTCATCGCTGTTCGATCGCTCACCCCCTTGTTGTCTGGATCTGCTTACATCAAAAGGCCCAGCCCCGCATGTTGGCACCGCGCTGCCTGATAGGAAAACACCCCATGCGTAGCCCCGGCTACGTCGCTCTAGTCAGGGCGCTATCGTCCCATCTGCCTGAAACCAGACTCCGCATGTATGGCTGGGACCTCAGCCCAGCGCAAAAACAACTTTGAAGATGGAAGAGTGCAGTACAGGAGACGATATCCAGGTCTGCTACTGTCTAGGGAAATAAAACATTTCCAAGACAACCGACCACCTCCCAAATCCTGCACTGTCCCAAATCCTAAATTTGAAGGGCTTGTTTCTGTGGGACACTGCCCGTAAGGCTTGGGTCTGAGATTAGTAAGGAGACCGGCCCTGAACCCCCACCCGATTCTCTTATCCACAAACACACACGGACCCTCACCGAACAGGCCTGAGTCAACAGTATGTCTACTGCCTTTCGGCTGGGGCTTTCTAGCCAGACAGCGGACAAGCAGATAGATCTGCAGGTGAAACCTAATAGGGATCTAAAAGAAAACTTTATCCCTCTTGTTGTTTATCTTGGTTGAGATTTATTCAAAAATTAAAACATTTATTCATGGAAATGTTGTGTCAACTAAGGCAAGATTACGTTTGAACGAAAGAAAATACAGTGTAGATCTGTAAATTCCCTAATGGCAATTTAAAGTTAAAGTGTAATTTGATGATGATCTAATTTAATGTCAAGATAAACAAACACAACATGCTAATGATACGATACGATGCAATACACACTTTATTGTTCTTATCTGCTTTAGGCTCCCCCCAGTGTTGCTGGTTTCAGTACAATAACAAGACCAAAAGTGTTCCCACACGAATGGGAACAGCCGTTTCATTATCAATGATAATGTGTCACAAACACTATCATCACTGTATCTTCTGTCCACTGTCACCCTCCAATGGTCTCCCCTGCTGTGCTGCCCCGTATCCGTCCATGTGCTCCATGCAATAACGCTATGTACACACACCTGATAATGAATATGCAGCGATGACAGAAAGGAAGACTGGAGAGGACCAAGAGGCATTGTGGGAATCCTTTCAGCATAGGAAAGGCCGCACGAATACGCTTATCAGAGAGTTTACTACAAGAGCTCTGCTCCGAAAACGCAGAAAATAAAAGGAACGAGGAATGAAAAAGCTGTAATAAGAATTTTGAGATTTTTAACCTCTCAAAAAAATTATACAATTAGTTGACATAAACATTATGGATATTGCAGTCATTATGCCATAATTTGTGTGTTGTCTGGTGTTAGAATATGTGTGTGTGTGTGTGTGTGGGGGGGGGGGGCAGGCTCGATGTCAATCAAGCAGGTTTCTAATTAAGAGTAGCTGTTAGAGGGCTGCGATTGTTGCTAGGTAAAGGAAACCACTATCAGTCCCACATTTTCACATGAATGAGCCCTTTTAATTAAACAGCACAGCTGACAAGAGGATCAAAATGAGACAGATAGAACGTTCCACGAGACAAAGAGCTACATGCGAATTAAAAAAGGGGAAAAAAATAAGACGACTCATAAGGCTGAAAAGGCTTGAAAACTGTGAAACAAATGGCAAGAGAGAATAGGAAAAAGGAAAGTGATTAATTGGTTCTGAGGAGAAAACAGATATGTGCCGTCTTTGAACCTGTAATGTTGCGTTTGTGCCAGCTGGAAGTTCAAAGACTCTGTGGGACGTAAGACCACTGTGCACGAAATCAGAGGAGAAGAGAGCGAATAAGAAGAAAGAGCGAATAAATGTAGACACGCTGGAATGGCGTGTGTGTGTTGTGTGTGTGTGTGTGTGTGTGTGTGTGTGTGTGTGTGTGTGTGTGCGTGCGTGCCCACATACAAGAGAAAGAGAGAGGGTTGGAATAAACTCAGTTCATAGAAAGATACCATAAGCAGCAGGGAAGTATCTCAGATGAGAAACAGGAAGAACTTTCATCCATTTGTATTGTGTATGCACGCGTGTGCGTGTGCGTGTGCGCGTGTCTGCATGCACGCGCTCTCATGCTTGTGTTCTGCTATAATTTCTCTAAACGAAGGTTAATTAACGCTCGGAGTGAAAGCTACATGATTGCAAATCAAAGACGGTAAACAGCCTTTCAGTGGCAGAGTCGCCTCGGGGGATTATTAGAGGAATAAATAAAAGCAGTGTGAAACAATTAAAAATATTTGAAACATGAACTTTGGGGAGAGACTGTTTTCCTCCTTTTCTCTTGAGTGTAACTTAAACAGTCAAGGACGAGGAATAAATGTGCAGGAATTTAAATTACAATTAGGTCATTTAGCAGACGGTTAGTTAACTGAAACAGGCCTCTACAGTTCGATCAATTTACAATTACAGTTAGGTCATTTAGCAGACACTTTTATCCAAAGCGACTTCCAAGCATAAAGGAGCAGGTGGGGATTAGGCTTCTTGCTCAATGCGTAGGTCTGGCATATTGGGGACTGAAGCCAGCAGCTTTTTAGGACTCCTCTCAGACTGAGCTAACACAGAACTAAACAACTGTTTTGGAGACATTCATTCATATGGCAGCTGATCTGCCCTTTTTGAGAACTGCAACTTTATTAGAAGAGTGAGAAAGTGCCTATGACAGTACATATGGGTGGGCTGATGTCCATTTGAAGACGAAGATTACTGGTGCCTAGTTGTGAGGTAGAAACTAGCACTTTTTTCTGGTATCCTTTGTACCCACAAAAACCACAAAGAGTACCAATTTCTAGTTTTCAGATTACTTAAAGGGGCCATAGAATGGAAAACTGCATTTACCTTGGCATAATTTAATAAGGAGAGAAGAACATATCCAGTGCCATGAAAACCCCGATGGCCTTGGTAATTGTTTGAGCACGGTCCGAGTTAGCGTGTAGCTTCATTCTAAAGACTTAGGGAAGAGATACGCGATGGCAAGCAGACTAGGAAGACTAGCGCCCAGGAGGCTTTGGAGATGCTACAGCACTTGGAATGGAACGAGTCTGGTGTGGGTTCAGACGCCGAGTTTGACAGTGACCAAACAACCGAGCTGCGCGCTTACAGCGGCCCGACAGCATGCAGAAGCAAACCGGCCGTTTGGACAGTTTTCATTCCTTGGTGGACATGGACATGTTGACACACCTCAGAGACCATACTGTACATGAGAACCACATGAAGGCCAGGTACCAAAAAAAAGAAACACGGGACGAGACCATGGACATTTGTATCACGGTTTCTGTCTCAGTTTCTGAACCGTAACACCCCTACACTAGCCATGCCATCCAACGTCAGCTTCTGCACCACTGGAGGGGAAACGATTGTCCCTTGACTAGACGTCTAATCGCTCTGTACTAAAGCATGACTCTTTGGGAAGTTTGTATTTCAGAGTGCATCATATCAGCTCCCGCTTATACGGGATGTTGGCTGCCAAACCGATGCTTGTAAGGTTGGATGCCTTAAACGCTCCGTGGTTCACCCCGGACAGCTGTAGCGATCTATTCAGACATGTTGCCTCTGTGTGTGAGCAATGCAGAGCTCATAAAATCATCCATGAGCCCACCAAACAAAAGGGGAAACCTGTTTCACTCTAGGGCCAAATCATATGCTTGTAAATGGGGGTGTAAAACCGTATCTGGGCATTTTTCACATACCTTCTATATGTAGACGTCAGAGAACAATATAAAATACAGAATAAATGCATTCTATGGCCCCTTTAAATAGCATCCCAAACTGCAAGATCCATGCAAAAATCATGCTTCGAGGAAAGAAGAAATCATGTCCTTTACGTGGAAACCCAGTGGCCTCACAATGCTCTCTGAAGGCTCAGAAAGTGACTAGAATAGGATGTTTCTTACACTACCTGTCACGTCATATAATGTGAGCAGGAAAGCATGTTTCGTCAAAGACAACACAAGTGAACAGTGAAGGAGCTAGTGGGCAACGGGGCCAACGAGGAGGCGGGGCGAGCTATAGAATTAAGACTGGCAGGAGCTGTGTGGTAATGAAGAGACACTGAGAAGAGATACTGCATGAGTCTGGGCTGTGCCCTGTGATTGGCAACACCCTCGCTTTGAGAAACCAGAGGGATATTAGCTAATTACAGAGTAAGACAACCGAGGGGGGCAAAACAGAGGAGAGAAATCAAATTAACAACAGGAGTGGATTAGCGAAACAGACAAAGGCACTCTTTTTTTTTTGTACTTTCGTGAGAGTTTAGCTCGGCTGGGAAAGTAGAGGGTATGGGGGGAGGAAGACAGAGTATAAAAAGGCAAAAGAGAGCAACAGATAACGTGACGCTTTGCAAGAACAAGTGGGATGAGATTTTCAGACCACGTTCGCATTGAAAGAACATTGTACCGCTCTCCCTTTATTAAGTCTTCACTACTTTTTGACGTTTCAATTTTCTGGTCCCCGCTCTGTCCTTCACATGTGCGGCTCTCTCGCCCGTCTCTCTCTCCGTCCATCTTCCCCTCTCCTCTCCTCGCATTTCTCTGAAGAGCGGTCCCCATCTCCAGCCTCGCGGCCCCTATCTGATGGGCTGCTAGCCACTGTTTTCATAAACACAGCTTTTGGAGGGCCGGCGTACATACATAAACAGCAGCGCTACGGGCTGCAGTGTCAGATCTCCTCTAAACCGCCGTCATTCACTCTGCTCCCCTAAAAGCCCCGTCAGGCTCTGTTTGGGCCTGCCTGACAGTACCGGCCGTGCAGACGGGTCCCAGACAGAACCAGAGCCATGTTAGGGTCCCCCCTGCAAATGCAGACCCCACCCGCCAGCACTTCTAACCCCAGCGTCCCTGCCTGTAATTCAAGGATTAACTCTATATACAGTGGGGTCTGTTACTGTACACACAGCACGGGCTTTGAGGCACAATAAATAATCTTTAATCTGATAACCTTATGTTGGCTCAAAAATTATTTTTTTTCTCAACGTTTTCTGGGCTGAAGGGTACGTCGAAGGCATCATTACTCTGTGGGGAGCATGCAAAATCTACAAACAGTGTTCCCTTTTAAACACCAAGGAAGAGGTCATAGTTTTAATCGCAATAATATCTGGTCAAAGCGTGCAAAAACCAAGCGCAAAGGGATCTGTCAAAATGTATCAGTGGTAAGACTTTTATTAGCTATGGCATAAACAATTAACAAACTGTTGGAAATGTCCTGAATTTATCCACATTCATCCAAATTTTTGTATGCGATGATTTTTATTTATTTATCTTAGAATGCCACTAATTTCACTGTAAATCGACATCAATAGAAAACAATATGTACTTCTATTTTTCATTGATCTAATGAAATTAAAAACATACAATGGGCAATGCCTATACGATACAAATAAGTGAATTAGTATTTGTTTCTTTGGTTCGTTTGTGCCATCATATTGAACAAGAAGTCTAAATAACACCTACTGTTACATCTGTACGAAGAGATTCCACTGAGCTCCCTCAAGACCGTGTTTTGTAAAACCAGTACGGAAGGTTGAGGCTAGCTGTCATGTCATCTCTTCCACATCTTTTACAAGGTTATCCAGACTGGAAATGACTTTTCACATGACCCCAAATCAAGCGAAGCCGTCAGCAGTGGTCTTATACTTAGTTCTTACAGCCCATCCGCTGAACCGCTCCAAGTTCCCAACTTCAGTAACGCAATGCTCAAAGGGGAAAGGCTCCGGGCCTTTCCTTCAAACCCGCTACAGTGTTGTTTTAAGCTGGTTTTTAGAGAGACTTTCCTTTCTAAACAGGAGGTCTAACTGAAACCCTGCAGTTTGAAAACAGTCTGTGCAAGGCGCGCATACTAAGTTGATTGCAATGGGCAGTAGACGTAAGCAAATTATTTAGTTAAACCTAGCTTGAAAACCACAATTAAAACAATAAATGAACTTGGATGACAATTTAACCGGGTTAGAGCTGATTCATTATTACTCAATATACTACAAAATCCGTAAAATAAAACCTATTCTGTGGTATGGTACAACAACAACAAATCCCCTGTCTATGATAACCAAATAATTACACAGAAAAAAAATCATGATCACACACACCTCCAAGTAGACAGGTATACTGGCTGCTGAGATAGAGAAAACAAGTGAGTCAAGTCTGTGCACTGAAATACTCTAGACATTGACTAAATGTTTTAACCCTTAAACCTGTTGAAGAAAGGTGTCTGTGAAGCCTTATACAATGTGCAAGGCCTATGACTTGTATTCTAATCTTCTAACCTTTCCTAGCTGTTTTTACTATTACAAGGTCAGGACTTGCATGCCAAAGTATTGTGTTATCATTAATGTAATATTTTTTTTCCCCTCTAGTTCAGTTCCTTGGGTGTCTTCGAAGGTTTGGCCTTAACTTCTCATTGTTAAGGTCTTGCCACTGGGGCTTTAAGATTAGCCTCTATTTTTTGCTAGTACTTAATCTGATTTATCTGACTTATATTGGTAGAAATTACATATCTATCACAATTTAGAAACACTGGAAAACAATTAAACACACAATTATGACGATAAAGCACAGGAAGGAAGGCATTCTTTTCTTTATCCTTTTTCTTGTGTCCTCGTGAAATAGTAGTCGTTCGTCACGCAAACAGTAGCTATTTGTTTGTGTTGAGGGATGAAATGTATTGAGATACAGTGGTGAGGGGCTAGCGGTGTGGGGATAGCGTGCCTGAGGGTGGATACAAAATTGAAACGTATACACACACATACTGTATATATATGTATGTATATATATATATATATATATATATATATATATATACGGCTGCAAGCCAAAGGAAGCTTATACACACACACCTTACCACTACGGCCTGCTTCCGAGGGGCTAGGGAAGGCATATAGAATATTGCTGGCGATATTTTCAAGGTGAGGACATTCCGGACCTCTGCCCTCGGCTCTGCTGAGCCTGGCTGTAATGATTGTGGCCATCAGCTTCTGTCTTTCTCTGGGCGTCCTCTACTGGAGGTTATGTGGGCGTAGAAGACAGGGCCCGGAAACACAAAGACAGCAGTCACACAATGCTGGCTCATTGTGAGAAAGGTTAGTGTGTGTGTGTGTGTGTGTGTGCGCTGTGTGTGGCAGGGATATGGAAATGAGTATATCAATACTTTTGTTTTATTGAGGTGCCAGCACTCATTTGCATGAATGTTTTCTTTGTTTGAATATTGAGACAGGACAAGATATGCAAACAACTCTGTGGTGACGGGTGAACAATGGCGGTCTTAAAGGGTCAATTGCTTTTATTTTATGAGGGTGCTGTGCTTGTACTTTGCAACAGTTTTATGCCGTTAATAAGCCACTAAAAGGCAACGTATGGTTTTGGTGCCTGGTGTATTTTCTTTTCTAAAACTGACATAATTATCTAAAGAACCAGTATCATTAACAAATTAATTATTATTAACAAATGATTCAAAGCTGCAAGCATTTTAGAGGCACCTAGTTAAATAACAATTTCTTGATTGCATTTATTAAAAAAGGCAACATCTACAAGTATTTGTACATTTATCTGAACCCACAAGTTATAGAAATTATATTTTAATAATGTAAACAAATGTACTGTACACTGTGAATATTCTATGACAAATCAAAAACACAGTTAATATATATATATTATATTGAAATTGTGGTCAGTCTTGTGATATGTGGCATTCATTGCAAAATGCAAATGTTACTTGATTTTCCGTCTGTGTATATGCCTCCCTAATATTTACATGTACATAGATTTAAAAATGTTCTCAACTGCCTACCTACTACGGTCATCTTCATTTAAACATGCTTTAGTATGAAAACAATAATAAAGACGTTTTCAACTGCCTACCTACTACCCTGGTCATCTTCATTTAAACATGCTTTTAGTATGAAAACAATAATAAAAACGTTAGATTATGCTAACAGGAACACAGAGACTAGGACAATGTCTATTGGTAAAGTGAAGTAAAATGATTAAAGAAAGGAACTGTAACCCAATAGACAGCTCAATCATGCAGGCCTGCCTCTATTTATGTTTATATTTCACTCTGCCTGTCAAGAAAATCAACAACTGAGGGTCTGCAAAGGCTGCTGGGGTGGGGGGGCGAAGGGGGGAGGGAGATAAGGAAAACCGGAAATGGAGAATTGGACTGAAAAGAGGCCCTGGATGTATTAATCAAAAACTGCTGTTTTAATCATAGCTAATTACATTTGCAGGCGATAGGTGCGAGGGGGACAATATAGTTTAAGGTGATTTCTATCTGTAGCTATGCATACGAGCACAATAGAGATTTAATAAAAAGACATTCCGTGTTTGTGTTAGCAAATTATATGTCATAAAAACTGCCTCTGTGACAAAGGGAGGTGATTGTACAAATGTGAATGTTCAGGACAGGTCATTTATCATCTTATTAGCATCCCAATAAGCCGAAACCAACAGAAACCAACAGGCAGAGGTGATACGGATATCGTTCCCAGACCTTCAGAGAAATATCAAAATAATAAATTAAAGAGAAATTAAAAAAGAGAAAAAAAATCTATTTGCGGAGCTGGTTTTAGTGCTTAGAAAACACTCCTCTATTTAGTTTCATTGGAGTGAAAGAGACTCCGGTAGCCTATAACCACATCCCCACTGGTTAAAGTGATAATTAATGATGTGCATGTTTATCAAATAGCTGCTAATTAGACTTTTTAATCTCCTCTGCCTCGCACCACTTTCTTTTTTAACTCTATTCCTGCCCTGATCCTTCATGGCCTTGTCAATTATCTCACCCTTCTATTCTTCTCGCACTTTATCGTGGCTGCACGTTGCATCACCAACCGTCTCCCATTGGTTGTTTATAGAAGCTGACCCCTGACACTACAGGGTGACCTAGAGGCTACAGACACAAAACACAGCATTATTGGAGGCCATACATCGATGGCTTTCCCTTATCTTGCAGGGAAGAGCACACGTTGGGGAGAGGTTATAAATTACAGGTCGACTGCAGGAGAAATGAGTCCCTCTATTTCAGTGTTTCTCAAACGGGGGTATCTGTGCCCCTATAGGGGTAAATTACAATTTGATAACAATAATTATTAAAACGGTGCAGATATTTTTCTAAATAATTGATCTATAAATAGGCCTATAAATAGAGAAGTGAAATGTTTATCTGTAGGCCTACCGTATCCTGGAGCCATCAAATTGTGTCACTCCCTGTTTATTGTAAGGAGGCTACTGATGCGTAAATGTGCAGTATTTGAACCACCTTTACAGTGTAACACTAACGGATCATAAATCATTGTACTCATTTTCGAAAATGCTCTTGTCCAGCAAAGAGGTAGTCGGCTTAGAAAAGAATTGAAAGCGGGTACCACTGCTCTATAAGAATATGAGCACCGGTGTCCGTCCCTTTCCTGTCTCATGATGAGTGATATAAAACTTCACCCCATACAGTTGTCATGAAACGGGGAAACTAGCTATAGAGACCAAACCTGTTTTTTCTACCAGGCTGCTGTAAACATGTTAATTTCCGCTGTAAAGTTGGACATTTTCACATGGCTTCTATGGGGATTGACTCGCTTTTGCAGCCAGCCTCAAGTGGCCATTAGAGGAACTGCAGATTTTGGCACTTTGGCGTTGGATTCCTTTTTCCGCACCGGAGGTTGCCGCTTGGTAAGAATACGTTCCCAGCTGCAGTCCCATAGCCTCTCTGTCTGTCTCAAGCCTTCCACAATCGGAAAAAGAGGATTATACAGTTCAACTAAAGCTCCTCAGAAGAAACTATGCAACACACACATAGATGCAAAGGCCAACAGGATTAGCATGCATGTTGTGGGGAAGCGGGAAAGCAGAGTAAAGTCTATACATTTCTCTATATAAAGCAAGAGGATCTTCGTCAGGACAGTGGTTGTTTTATCCGTCGGTTTAGACTGACAGGTGTGCACCTGGGATCACATCAAGTTTAATTTCAAACAACTCACGATACCACAACATTTAGAGTAAAAGCGAACCCCTTTCATTGTTTTAAGGTTAATAAGACCGTTACATGTGCAAAATACATTTAATACGTCAGCAGAGCGACCTAATATAGCATCATTCACCCAAAATACGATGAAGTGGGGCGCGGTAAGAATGGAAACTCGAGAAAGACAGAAAAAAGTCGGTTTTTTTCCCTGTCTGGGTTTCTATAAGAGGAACGAGAGCAGATAAGAGTAAAAGCACTGTCAGTCAGAGGAACAATCCTACCAGTGTCCCCTCTCTTCCTCTCTCCAATTTCCACAGATCTCTGCTCAGATAGAGATAGAGGCAGTGTCCATGGGGACCGGGACGCTGTGATGACATCACTCGCTAGTGGCCTGCACTGCCCCGCCCCCTACAAATCACTAGCACACACACACACTATATTTAGCAGCGTTTACTGTCTGCTAAACATAACACCCATACTATTGAGATACACCTGTTTGGAATCCCCCTGGATCCCTCAGATACCAAGCTCTCTAATCCATAGCAATCCTGTAACCCTTACGACTGCCCTATCCCCTCTCACAAAGTAGTACAGTAATAATATAATGTTGTAGTACACCATGTAATGATTTGTTCCTAATTAAACTGGAAGGAATGTTAATGTAAATTGTATGATGTGATCTTGCATTGCCAGCCAATGTACTTAGTAATATTGCTCTGGAGACTGCCGACGACCCATCCTGCCCAGGATGGGGGCAGAGTTGGCCTACCTGTAAGGAGCCTTGAGCAAGATGCATAACCCCTACCTGCTCCACGTAATAGCACCATGTAGTCGTAATTTGTTTCGGATTAAAGCGTCTGCTAATTGTAATTTGTCTATTATTATTATTATTACAAATCTGGAAATGAACACGATATCTTGACGCACTTTGCCGATTCATGATAACGAAGAACGTAGAGGAAGAATGTATATTAGATGTCAGAATTCTCCTTGGTATATCAAACGACGCACGCTTAGCGCATGTCGCATGCTCTCCATAGCTGCTGTGGCTGAATTTTCACACATTTGCTGACCTTTACGGTTTTCCAATACACTGTATGAAAATGGTTTGATGGGCAGCTACAAACTGCATGCAACAGTAAAATGCATAGCCAGTGGAATGATGGTTGGATCGTGGGAAATTGTAGCAAGGAAAACATTCAGCAGCGTGGTTTTTAGTGTGTAAACTTTAAGCGTTTTTGGTTTTTGTTTTAAATCCGATTTGACTGGGGATTCTATACATGCAGTTTGTTGTGTCCCAGTGACCATTCAAAGTGCAGTTGTGGCTCTCTCTCCATTCCTTTAGGTAGGGGCCTGGTCTCCTTAGCCCCAAATACCTGCCCGTGGGCGTTACCAAGATGGCTGCCAAGTGGCCAGACTTGCCTATGAAAGGACTTTGATACAGTTTACATGTTTTAATCCGAAATTCAGTGTCAATCGTATCAGACGTATAACAATAAAAAGTCAGTAAAAAGTCAACAGTGGGCTTTCAGCAGGGCTTTGATTTATTTGCCTATTCAGAAGATCAGCCATTTAGTAATTCATCTCATCTCATAGTAAGTTATCTAAGAGCACCCTCCAAAACAACTGCTACTGAATCAAAAAGAAGCCGTCGTATTTCGCATCAAAGGGCTAGTGAGTTCAGGACTTTATGTTTTGAACCCAATTAGAGAGAATCAGAGGGTAGCAGGTAAGCTGTAACTGTAAATATGGAGAATAAAGCTAATGTGGTCATGCCAATTTAGGCAAGGGAATATGAAATACATACCGAGAGAATATCTATACATTTAGATAAAGACTACAGCACTGTCTTTTTAGTACCATTTTGCTACAGCCAAGAAAGGAAAACATGCGGGATTCAATTGTTAACACCAAATAAGTGGCGTCGCTTTGGGATACGGTAGCCATCACCATAGTGATGTGGACTAACGTGCGTAAAACGAAACAAACACAATCAATTGTTTGTCCTGTAGGCAGCCCTCGGTACTCCACAACCGGGGAGATTCGGTAGCATGCTCGACGCCTTGACCTCACGCTGGGGCCTTCACCTGCTCTCCAGCCCTGTCTCGTCATGGAGTTAGCGCAGCTCGGGTCAGGACTGAACCATTTTCTTATGGGGGTCAAAGACGTATCGCTTGAAATTCAAGTGAATGCTGATGGGCTGAGAGTCTGCTTTAGGCTCGTCTTCTGTCGCTGGTTCACCCTTGCCTCCGCCTTTTCCTTTCTTCTTGGAGGTGGAGGACAGTAACTGCTTGGTTTCTGAGTGAAGACCCTCTGAAGAAAAAGGGAGAAAAATGGGGCTGGTATAATAAAACAATCTTTACATAATAAAACAAGAAAATAGCCTTCATATAATAAACCTAGGTAAGACAGCATACAGTCCCGCACAGCGCAGTGTATTATAAAACAATGATCTCAGTGTGTGTGGACAAATTCAATTATAGCCATCTCTTCCTTGCCCTGTTATGTGTGGAGTTTGCATCAGCACTGGAGCCAGTATGTTGAGCTGACCTTCAGGGGACCGACTGGTCTAAGTCTCTGAAAAGCTGCTGATGTCGGTGTGGAGAAACCCAGGTGGCCGTGTCTCCCTGGTGGTTCTGCTTCGCGCTCATGGGATTGGTGTGATGTTTACACTTTGGTCTCCCTGTGTGCGCCCCCAGCTTAGCTACGCAGCCATCAATGTGTCTATACTGGCTCTCAGCCATGGCTCTTTGTCTCTGGCTCCAATGTCAGGCTGCTAATGTGTCGTCCCCAACGTTCTGTCACTATCTAGAAACTGAAGTGAACTAATTAGTCAATAATTGGGACTGGGTTGTTCGCAACAATGACTGAACACTTATGACTCAATGAGAAGGGGCTAATCAAATTAACTTTAAATAAATGTATGGGTTACAGGGGCTTCCAGGAACCAGTATCGAACTCTTAAACGGACTTAAAAAATTCAACAAACAAAAAAAAAATAAAAAAATAGAAGAACAGTCACTGGCTAACAAACTTCAAGGATTTGTTCGACGCATTTGGAAAATCTGTTATACTCAATGCACTTCTTTGGTTAGGGCACATGTCTAAGGCCCAACGTTTGCAGTGGATTGTGCGTGTGTGAAAGAATTTGTTTGCACAATTGAAATATTTTCTAACCTAGCTTACAGAGGCGCCAGCATTCAGGTTGTTTTGGCTATGCTAACGTGACGTTCTTCATGGTTTCAGGCTGAGAAGAAATCCCTGACGGTTATCTAGGATCTGATGAGTAGGACAGAAACCCTCAAGCTCCAACCCGGCACACAAACACTCAGGGTTAATTTGTGCACTTAAAGTTTGGATATTTATAGGATATGGATACTTTTAAATATTCATTTATAAATAAGCTTACTTTGAACTATAACCTCTCATACTGTGCCTGTATTTACCCTCATCATTTAAATCACAATCGAGTCTGAAAAGAAGAATTTGACGTTGAAGATTAAAAAGAGACAGACCTGTATCAGAGTCAATGTCAC
>JAOEHI010000020.1:417943-447967 GCA_025447815.1 Percopsis transmontana
ATCACAATCGAGTCTGAAAAGAAGAATTTGACGTTGAAGATTAAAAAGAGACAGACCTGTATCAGAGTCAATGTCACCTGTGACAGGTGATACAGGTCTGCGTGACAGGTGACAGTGTCCCTGGGTTCCAGGTTCCTTTGAGAACACAAGATATGAAAAGGACATTTGACCATAGCCAGTTCCTTTCCTGTGGAACACGTCTAGTCGCTGGATGGTGACCCAGTTACAGGGCCCGGTAACAACCAAGAAAGGTTTGACAGTTAAAAGGGTGGAATACATTTCAACACCACGGTTAAATGTCCCAGTAGCCTCCATTTCATTCATTCAGTCTCTTTCCAGAGAAAACCCAATCACATTTAGGGTGGGCCCCAACCAGACAAGACAAAGGTCGGGTTATCTTCTTCTCAACAACCAATGGGCTCTCACAAGGCTCCAGCGAATGTGTACACGATGGTGGACCGGCAGCATGACTGCGTTCCCGGTGCGGAGCTGTGGGTCGGAGCGTCGGAAGGTAATACAAACACGGGGCAGACTTCCCCTCGGAACACGGGCCATCCCCAGAGGAATCTTGGGAATGTGGCTCGGGGGTTCCAGGCCTGCCGCTCTCACCACATCCTGAGAAACGGCCCGCAGGACCCAATACCCAGGCAAAGAAACGGTTTGATGTGTGTGTGTGTGTGTGTGTGTGTGTTACAGACATGCGAGGGCTGTATACTGAGAGCCACGTACACAGGATATTTCCCACCAATCCTTACCCAACACTCGAACCTTGAACTTCCCGCTCTGTCCAAACCCGCCCTCTATAACGCCGGCCTCGCCCGTCGACAGCGTGACCTTTAGGCCCACGAAGAGCTGCAGGTTGGTCTCCTTCTTGAACAGACTCCGGCCAATCACGGAGTAGTCGTCGGTCACCTGACCAGGGGGGGGGGGACAGGGGGAGGACTTTTGAGCTGAAGCACGTGGCACAGACGTAAAGGAACAGACCGAGAACATACGGGATCGTTAAACGGTCCGCGAGGGCAGTTTATAAGGGCAGTTTCAAGTCCACGTAGTCGGGCCTCGGCCCCATCTCGAGATCTCACAGGCTGCTCTCTCCTGTCTCCTGTCTCCTCTCTCCTGTCTCCTCTCTCCTGTCTCCTCTCTCCTGTCTCCTGTCTCCTGTCTCCTCTCTCCTGTCTCCTGTCTCCTGTCTCCTCTCTCCTCTCTCCTCTCTCCTCTATGGCATGAGGAGGCAGAGGAAGCCATCACTGCCTTCTGTCCTTTACCGTCATCGTGACCCGTCTATCTATTTCCCTACTCATCTGTTTGTATAACGCTAACTATCTCTTTATCAGCCAGCCGCTCCTGATCTGATAAAGGGAAGGCACCGTTCTGTCTCCATCTCGCCCTTTTCTTCCCCGTGGCCTGACCCTCATGCAGCGCTGAACGTTTGGCCCGGACTTCCTTCGGGCGTGACCGGCGCGCAGACAGAAACACAGTTGCTACAGACAGTCTGTCAGGACCACGCGAGGTATGACAGCAATCTCAGCTATGCGCCCGCTATGAAAGGAAATGCTTAACTGTTCAAATTTGACAGACTCATTCAGGGAGGGCTGGGTGGTGGTTCTGCATCATGTGACCCTAGTTTGAACTCCCGCATGCACGGTTCAAACTCCAGTCGGTGACTGGAGCTGTCAACAGTCTGAGGTGCCAACAGCAGGACGTGTTCACACGCACACACGCACACGCACACGCACACACACACACGACGAAGTGACGAAGTAGTCATATCGATGTTTATCACTTGCATTGCTATCAATGAGACAACATACAGCAATTCCAAATGATTCTTATTAATATTAATCAAAGCTCAGGTTAGAAAACCTAATAATCATCACATAAGAGAAATAATAAGAGAAACGTAAAGAGAGCGAAAGAGAGATTATGAAAGTCTGGCAGTCGTGTGCAGTCATGCGGGTATGGTCCTGAGCCACTCAGGTGTGTCCAAACAGCGCCAGCTTCTGCCATCCAGACAAAGCTGGTGGCGTCGGGCGGCCACCCAGGCACGTACGTGTGTCACAGCACACGCTAAGGCATGCATACCTGCCTACGCCGGGCACGCCGGCTTTTTTTCCCCACCTTGCACGTACAATAGGGGCTTAGTCTCCGCGGTGCGCTCCAGTGCCACTGGCAATGAGAAACATCCACTCACACAAAATTAAACAAGAGGGCACATGGGGTCATGGGGTGAGGGGTGAGAGAGAGAGAGAGAGAGAGAGAGAGAGAGAGAGAGAGAGAGAGAGAGAATGCTCCACGAAAGGAAGCTAGCAGCCCGGGCGACTCACCCTCTCCACCTGGCCCTCCCTCTGCTTGGTCTTGTAGATGCGAAGGCGGGGCAGGCTGGCGTCAGCGTAGCCCTTGTCTTCGAAGCCCTCCAGCAGGCGGCCCTGGAAGGCCAGGCGGCACGCGTTGGCGTGGATGTCCGCGTCCAGCTTGGAGCCAATCACCAAGCAGAGAGAGGGGCACGTGACTGGCCGCTCAAACTCCAACAGCGCCCATTGCTGGGGGTCCGGACCCGCGCCCGTCTCCCCCCCGCCGGCGACATAGTCCTCCTGGTAGAGGTACTCCCTGGCGAAGGAGAAGGGCGTGTCCAGGGGGCAGGGCGGGGCGACTGTACCGGGCGGCGCGGCGTCGGGAGGGGGCAGGCCAAAGAAGGTCACCCTCCCCATGACGGTCTCGTGGCCCACGGTGACGTGAAACTTGGCCCGGGTGGACAGGGGGCCCTTGAAGTAGCCGATCTTCCGGGCGGAGATGACGGCGGCGTAGAGCGTGCGCAGGGAGCCCGGGGTGCACACCACGCCCCGCTCCAGCAGCTTGGGGTCGAACTGAGTCACGCAGACGCCCACGCGGTCTCCCTGCATGGCGCCAGACACGGGCCTACGGAACATCTGAATGGACTTGACCTTCTTGGTCACCTGGTGGGGGCAGGGGAACCGTGACTAGCACCCAGCTAACAACACAGCTAAACACAGCACATGTGGAATACAAAACTAATAAACATGAAAAGATAAAGCATTCAGGAAAATTAAGTAAAAAGCATTTATTCCTTCAAATATCAAAGTATTCAGTACCTGGTTTAAGGAAGTCAGCAATGATAATAACACGTCTATTTTTTGATTGATGATGAGAAGCACAAGTCAGAAAATGCTTTACACGTTTCTATTGTTCATGTTGTTTCAAAGGAACCTTCGCCTTTTTCCTCAGAAACTGACTAGACATGTTTTGACACGCTCAGCTTCATAAATGCTATAAAAAGGTCAGCTGTTTATTCAGCTCTCTGCTGCCACCAAGTGGTGATCCTCACCGACAGCGCTGCTGAAGTCAGAAGTGTGAATGACATCACATCTGCTTTAAATTACACAAGCTCCTTGAAACACCCCCCCGGCCAGCCCCCCCTCCTCCTAACCCTAACCAAACACCGGCACATCCTCCACTCTTGCTTTGCCACCCCACTCTCCGGCACTCAAAAGCCGTCGGCGCGGCGCTGGGTCCATACTGGCGGCGACGGACAGCACCTTGAGGGCTGGAATCTCCACGGTGTCGTTGACAGCCAGCGAGCCCTGCAGAACGGTGCCCGTCATGACCGTACCCTGACCGCGGATGGAGAAGCAGTGGTCCACGGCCATTAGCAGGGCCCCCTCCGGGTCTCTGTGAGGGAAGTACGCCTGTCTCTTCAGCAGCTGAGGCAGGCAGGCAAGGCAGGGCAGGCGCACGCACGCACACACACACACACACACACACACGCGCACACACACACACACACGCACACACACACACACACACACACGTTAACGCTGTCATAACACTGCGAGGTCACTGGTCACCGAGTGTGGCGCTAAAGCTAACAAACACAAGAGAGGGGTTGGTCCTAATTAGAAACATCCAGCTAGCGTCGGTCCTGTCTGTCCTCCGGCTTCAGAAGTACTGCCTGACACGCCGTCCCCCCGTGTTGCAGTTACTGGGTCCGAGAGACCCCTGATCTGTGCGTCGCACTGCGGTGTTCCCAGCGTTGTAACTGAACTAAGCTACTACTGGTTTGTTCCCATTTAAGAACATTTTTACATTCACGTGAATCTGGATAGTGTGATCGTTATTAGCTAGAAGATGAATCTGTTACAATGAAAACAATGATGCATAATGAGCAACGGCCAATCCGATTCAATTCGTTTTCAGTCAAGCGTTCAACGACTAGGTGACACGCCCCACATTTCCGTACACGCCACTGCAACTTGACTAACAGTGTAGGCTAGCACTCCTGTCCATTTTCCTACCTCTATCAGCTCTGGAACTGCCTGGGGCTGCTCTGTGTCGGGGGCGTCCGGACCCCCGGGCTTCGCTGCCACCGCAATCACGGGACATTCCTTAAACCTGTCCGGCGGGGTCAACAGTCACGCGTGAGTAACAGCCCCGCTGCGCATTTCACGTGCGCGAACGGGCCCCCCCCCGCGGTCGGCCTGCGTACCTGGTGTTCTCCAGGGTTTTGTGGAGCCTCTTGGTCATTTTCTCGATGGCGCTCTGTCGCTTGTTGGGCGGCAGCAGGTCGACCTTGTTCAGGACCACCACCATCCGAGGGCAGGTGAGCTCTCCTATCAGCAGACACTCGGCGGTCTGCGTCTGCACCCCCTTCACGACGTCCACCACCAGCATCATCAGGTCAATGATCTGAGCACCTGCAACACACACACACACACACGTATATGACCCCTCTTCGCCTGCAAATTAGTTGTATAAGGGGCAGGATGGTCCCTGATAGGGTGGTTGACCCTAACGGTCGTTGGTTCAATCCCCAAAACGTCCAGTCTTCCTTCAAGCCTCCTTGAGCAAGAGGTCTAACTGTAAATCGCTTTGGATCAAGCATCTGCTAAATGATCTAATTGGAACTGAAACAATTATTCCACTAATCTAATTACATTTTAGTAATTGAATAACCTCGCTAAAGTGATTCATGGGGATAAAGTAAAAAAAAAAAAAAAAGGTAAAAGAGCTGTAACAACATTTGAATGCCCGTCTTTGTTCTGTATTTAAAAATAAAAAGTTATGCTTCAGACTGTTAGGTAAACATACAGATTCCTGTTTGGATTCAGATAACTTGTGATGAGCATTTAGCCTTATTTTGTACCTTATTTTAGTTTAATTTTATTGTATAAATTAATCAGAAAGATTAATCGAATAATAAGTAAATTAGTTAGTTGCAGTAATCGTTAGTAATCGTTAGTTGCAGCCCTGTAAATGTAAATGATCAGGAATGGAAACAACCAATAATTGCAACATAAAAAGTTATAAAAGGATGGAAAGATGGAGGGCTGGGGAGAGAGAGAGACCTAGAGGGCTGAAACTCGAGCTCCAACTCACTTGGTTGTCTTTCCTCTGCCTCTCTTTGCTTTTCCTGACTTTGGCAGCCTCTCTTTCCTGTGTTCTCCTCTTTTCTCTCGTTCTATTTGGCTCTCTCGCTTTCCTGTTCTTTTCCCACAAGGGACAGGAGGGGAAGTTTAATATACACCCCAATAAGGCGGGACTTTCCTTCCTCCCTAATCTATAGCATGTGCCATTCACGGGATCACTGGCTGCATTTGATATCACTGTTGTTACAAGACACATCCAACTAGTGTTAGTGAATAGGAAAAAGGGAGAGAAAGAGGGACAGGGAGAGTCTTGTTCTTATACAGTGCATTTTCAGCATTACCAGATTGGTTGTTTTGTGTCATCATAACTGACTGACAGGGAGGAAGGGAAAGCTATTTGCAAATTGAAGGCGCCATCTGCTGGATAGGTCAGAATCAACAGCACAAAAGTTCTGTGTCCCAGCGGTCACTATTGAATAAGAAACGCCTGTGTATGAAATATATAAACCATCCCAGTGGTCATTAATGCTACGGTACTTACAGATGGCAAGGATTGCCAGCAGAGTGAATTACATTTGTCAGGGATGGACAAGTTGGTTGCTACAAGAACCAATCTTTCCCAACAGAGCAAGGTATTTGAACGCTTACCACCAATGATGGTGCGAATAAGAGAAGCATGCCCAGGACAGTCCACCAAGGTAAATTGCAGGCTATCATATTGGTGCACTGTCGTCTCCAACAGGTGTTCTGGAAGGTCCACCGTGAAAGAGGAGAAGCCAAGATCGAGAGTAATTCCTCTTTCTCTAGACTGCGGGTTCTTATCGAATGCAGCTGTGGATGCAGTGCTACTTAACGCCCTAGCAAGCGACGTCTTGCCGCTGTCAACATGCCCAAGAACACCCACGTTAAAGTTCAATGTTTTTGCGCGACTGTTACTTGACTCTGTCATTGTTTACCAGCTGCCAGCTTGTGGCAAATAAAAGGACCTTGAACTCGGCTCCAAAAATGCAGTTGCCCTTTGTTCTCTCTAAAAAAACTTTTTATTGATATCCGTTAGATGTCGTCAACTAAAGAAAAGCAGAGCTTTTTAGCTGTCAAAATACTATACTATAACAAACGCATTTTTATGTCAAACTTTTCCTGGGCAACCTTACATTTCATCCTGCGAAAAACATGGTTAAAGCGGAACCTGTAATTTGGTGAGCAAAATTAAAGAAATTGAAAAAATAAGTATTGCAGTTGATCTTCGATTATAAGTAATTGTAATAGGGTAATACAAAAATAATATTTTGTATGTTTAGATTGCTCGTTATCTGTTAAAGACTGATAAATTAGATATTGTGTTGTTTCCAGGGAGCAATGAAACCGATACACAAACAGAAATGAACTCCAGACTGACACACCTTTTGAACCAATGGGTTTTGTGTGCTTTTAAAAATTGACCAATAGCTTTATCTGTTTGTGAAAATAGGCGGTTCTTCAGGCTATCACTTCCTCCAATTTTCCCTAGTAACCCACATGGAAACTTATGTTTTGAGTTTCCGCGCCGATTCTACCGGCAATAATCTAACAGGGACATACGAGGCATTATATTTGCTTTCATTGTGACTTTAGTAATATTACTATTACTACTACTAATATTCGCATTATCATAACGCAGCCATGAAGATCGAAGAGGTGAAGAGCACCACCAAAACACAGCGTATCGCATCTCATAGTCATGTGAAAGGACTCGGGCTAGACGAGGCCGGGAATGCTAAACAGTCAGCATCTGGTCTCGTTGGACAGGAGAATGCAAGGGAGGTAATATTAACAACACGTTATAATAATTTATTTACCAATAGCTATCACGTAAGTGCTTGTGCAGTTGTAATATTTGCACTGCAAGCTATACACAGATATTTCAGCATGCTAATCCTGTATACGCAGTGGTGTCGCTGTTTCGTAATCCAATGCGACTTCACACAGAACCAAGTGAGCCTGGTGTAAATAATCCATGTCGTCAGAAACGCAGATACAGTGAAAACGTATTTCTTTTTAATGTCTGGTGGCCATTAACCTCAAACACAGGTGTCAGGAAGTGTAAGGCACCCTGATCAGAGATTTAATAAGGTAAAGATAAGCAGTAGTCTTCAAGCGGTAAACACTTAACGGATCTGTTATCTGTGCCAGGTAATAAAAGGAAAGGTTTAATAACACTTTTACGTTTGGTGGGATTGTGTTGCCGTTTGTCTTTAGATGGCCACTTTTGCCATAGAGACGTTTCTCTTTATGTCCTCAGGCTTGTGGCATCATTGTTGAGTTGATCCGCTCCAAGAAAATGTCAGGAAGGGCAATTCTGCTGGCGGGGCCCCCTGGCACAGGCAAGGTACTGTGCAAAGTTGGCTCACCAACACCCAGTAAACTCCAAATCTCACGTTTAGTATAATTATTGTTGATGTGTTTGAAATGGTAGGGTTACAGTTTTCATATCTGTTTTATTCCCTCCTCTGTGACTGCAGACTGCCCTAGCCTTGGCCATGGCCCAGGAGTTGGGCAATAAGGTGCCTTTCTGCCCCATGGTAGGCAGTGAGGTCTATTCCTCCGAGATCAAGAAGACGGAGGTTCTGATGGAGAACTTCAGGAGAGCCATCGGTGAGTGTCTGTAGACAGTCAGGAAGCACAAGGTGACTTGCACATCTGAAAAGCGGGGGAGAGATGGGGTGGGGGTGGGGGGGGGCGTTGACAAGGAAGGAAGGCTTGAGCAGGGGAAGGGGTTTGTCTGACTGTTGACGTTACCTGTCACTGGGAAGGAAATGGAGCTTGGGTTGACAGAGAGTTGGTCTTCAGCTCTGTTGCTCCTCCCCCAGAACACAATATGCAGAGAGAGTGCGGAGGGTGGATACATTCTACTGTCTGTCACCACCCTTCCGATAAGGCGTCCTGACAGACACTCTCGGCCTCAAGCGTGGCTCTCTGACCCAGAGCAGGCCAGATCAGCCACCTGTGTGCTCCTCATAGCCAGGGCATAGTAAGGCTACACTTCACCGCTGCAGTGGGGGATTCTGCTTCGCCGCTCTGCGAAGGTGGAACCCGTCTTTTGTGACGCTGGTTCAACCACGAGAGCAGGAATTCTACATTCATTCGAGAGCACTTCATAACTATGTCTTTTTGTAACATTACTGCCATTATTTGTATTAATCACATTCACAGAGCAGATGTTTCTATCCACAGAACCATTAGAACTTTTATTTTTATATATTTATAACAATGACGTATTTTTAAATTAATCGGTTCTGCAACTCCAAGACATTAGGCTATAGCTTGTATTATTTCATTGTTTCAAATTTTTATTAAGTGTTAGCCAAAGCCAAAACATAGTGTTTAGATTGATGTATAGATATATATTTAGTCTTTTTGGATAAATGGGATGCAGACGGCTTCCACCAATACACGCGCGTGTCCTCAATATACCATATTGTGCACTCGTGGCCTAGCGGTCTGTGCGGTTCAGTGGAGTTTCTCTCGTTTAGGCGACACCTGCATCCACCTCCTTTTGGGTCAATGCCGTCTCGTTTCGGCTGCTCATGCCTCAGAGGACCCCAGCCTTTAGAGATAGAACAAGGATCGCGGTGTGCTCGCGCTCCGCACACGTGTACAGTGCCGGTTGCCTCACAGTCTCTCTGGTAAGAGAATTCGCCGGGTCACGCTTGCCTTCTGTCTCTAATGTCTCCTGCTTGCAGGGCTCCGCGTCAAGGAGACCAAGGAGGTGTATGAGGGCGAGGTGACAGAGCTCACCCCCTGTGAGACTGAAAATCCAATGGGCGGATATGGAAAAACCATCAGCCATGTCATCATTAGTCTAAAGA
Source organism: Percopsis transmontana (assembly GCA_025447815.1). Classification (NCBI taxonomy): domain Eukaryota; kingdom Metazoa; phylum Chordata; class Actinopteri; order Percopsiformes; family Percopsidae; genus Percopsis; species Percopsis transmontana. Next base: position 427,173 of record JAOEHI010000020.1, read on the forward strand.
CTGGCAAGGGCACGAAGCAGCTCAAGGTCAGATGGGGGATGGTCGCACCGATTTGTATCATTTTCTACTTGATAATGGGGTGGTGGAGGAGGAATTTAATGATCAAGTCCTACACATTAGTTCTTACATTAGTATATGTGTGGATCTGGTAACTACAGCGTCAGTGTGGTACTAAATGCCTCTCTCTCGCCTCCTCAGTTGGATCCCAGCATTTATGAAAGTCTGCAGAAGGAGCGCGTAGAGGTCGGGGATGTTATCTACATCGAAGCCAACAGTGGAGCTGTCAAGGTACACCTCCACATTACAGGACCTTAGCACTTCCTCCCAATCTGCACACATTCACGTCTTTCAGAGGTGACTGCACTGATCAATCAGGGATGTTGGGGGCGGCTCTAGGTTGTGTTATTCCTATCCCAGGCTTTAGAGTTAAGGGCCCCTGGCCCCTAGCATTCAGGGCCCCTGGCTGAGCGGCTTGGGCTGGCATAATAACAGTCCTTTTAAATAACTTGTTTGATGCACTTTTGTTAGTTTCTTCTTGTTCATCAATGCCTCATTTAAAAAATAAAATAAAAGGGAGGCTATTTAAATAGTTTCTTACTATTTATTTTTTATGTACTCCAATCAAGTTTTCGTAAAACATTTAACGTAAAAGCCGAAGCGATACACTTGAAGAAATGACTGATAAGACCAATGTTAAATTTTTTCCCTTCCCTGTCTGGTCTGTCCTCTTGAGTCCTTCGTGGTGGCTGTCTTTCATCTCCCTCGGCCCTGCTGCCCCGCATGAAAGCTCTGTTTCATCTCTACTGTACTCTGGAATGAACTTTTCTCATTCCTGCACCTCCTCCCCCCAAACCTTATCTGCCCATCTCTCCTTCTGCCTCTGTTCCAGCACTGGGCCTTGTGGCCTGTGTTGACAGGGTGCGTTGATGGTTCCTTTAATCGGTGCAGGTGGCCCGAAAGGGGGTTCAACGCAGGTCTGGTCGGCAGCCAGCGAGGAGGCGCGGACGCCACATTTGTTACTGTTGACAGCCGTTTCTGGGGCCTCCTTGTCGGGCCCTTTCATCCCCGCCTCCCCCCACCCGGCACTGGCACGGGGTTCAACCAGACACCTGCTCGCTCTGCTCTCGTGTCTGTTTCCCTCCAGAGCGTCGCCTCGGCTCTGCTTCTTTCTAAGCCCACTTCTTGTGTTGTCGTGTCCGCACAGAGACAAGGCCGCTGTGACACCTTCGCCACAGAGTTTGACCTGGAGGCCGAGGAGTACGTGCCGCTGCCCAAAGGGGACGTCCACAAGAAGAAAGAGATCATCCAAGATGTCACCCTGCACGATCTGGATGTGGCAAACGCTAGGCCTCAGGTACCCCCCCCCCCCCGATACATCCCTCACACAGGCTGAAACGAGTGGTGCCGTTCACAGAGCACCTAAATGCAGTACTGTGTGCATGCCCTTCTTTAACTTGTATGTGTTGTTCTGCAGGGAGGCCAGGACCTCCTCTCCATGATGGGACAACTGATGAAACCCAAGAAAACGGAGATCACAGGTAAGGAAACGGCTCCAGTAACCCCCGGAGACATCGTCGGCTTGACCGCCGTAACCCCCTCTCTCTCCCCGCCCTAGACAAGCTGCGGGCAGAGATCAACAAGGTGGTGAACCGCTACATCGACCAGGGCGTGGCCGAGCTGGTTCCTGGCGTGTTGTTTGTGGACGAGGTGCACATGCTGGACATCGAGTGCTTCACGTATCTTCATCGAGCGCTGGAGAGCACCATCGCCCCCATCGTCGTCTTCGCCTCCAACAGGGGCAACTGCCTGATTAGGTGGGCGTGTTTTGTGTGCGCGGAAATATCTGTGATTCCTGCACCATGTGGGCGAGTGGTGGGCAAGCAACGAATAACCTTTTTGTGTCACAACCAGACATATATATATTTTATAAAACTAAACTCCGTCATAGAGGAAAAAACACCGCTCGCTCGGTGTCAGGCTTGGCTGAGGTGCTGGAGCTTTAAATCAGAATAAATATGAAGAAGCATCCGCACACTAAAATCTGTGCAAAAATCGTTTGCGAGGTTTGGGTCAGAGACCTTCTATTAAAGGTGTGAATAGGTAGCAAATAAAGGCAGCGGTGCAAAAGGTTAAAACCCAGTACGTGAGTACCAAGGGAATTAAAGCTTCACATTCTAGACTAGCCTGATGCTTCCAAAAGTAGAATGCGTTTAAAACACCCTCCTCTTTTGTTCACAGGGGGACGGAGGACATCAGCTCCCCCCACGGGATCCCGCTGGACTTGCTGGACCGGGTCATCATAATCCGCACCATGCTGTACACCCCGCAGGAGATGAAGCAGGTGGGTGTGGGCGCCACAGACCCGGGGCACCGTGCGTTTTGTCTCGAGCGCTGACCGACGTGTTGTTTGCAGATCATCAAGATCCGTGCTCAGACGGAAGGCATCAACATCAGCGATGAAGCACTTAGTCACTTGGGAGAGATTGGCACCAAGACCACCCTCAGGTAATGTGTGAGTAGTGGGTGGGGAACGGTGCGCATATTGCACCATTCAACAAAAGGCTTCTCTTGTGGTCGCTGGTTGACTTTTTTTGATTCTTTTATATGCTGCACTTTTATACTACATAGAAATACTGGTAAACTAGAAAAACAACAATTATTCTTCACTTCATGGAAACCTCCATACGTGTTTTGAGTTTATTCACAGGGCTAGATAGGAAGAAACTGGACCTGTCTTTGCTGATACTAATGGGTATTTCTGAAAAAGTTCTGTGTGGCTACGAGAGAGCATAATTTAAATATGTTGATACTGTATTGAAAATTGACTTGAATCTTTTTTTTTTCTTCCTTTTTTTAAAACTTCCTCACACCCCCTAATGAAAGGTATTCTGTTAGGTAACAGTTATGTGTGTATACAGTGTGTATGTATATGTGTGTGTATATATATATATGTATATGTATGTGTATGTGTATGTGTGTGTGCATAGTTGGTCACTCTGCTTTCCTGTTCGCCATTTCAGGTATGCTGCGCAGTTGCTGACCCCAGCCAGCCTGCTGGGGCGTGTCCAGGGAAAAGAGAACGTCGAGAAAGAACAGGTGGAGGAAATAAACGAGCTGTTTTACGACGCCAAGTCCTCCGCCAAGATCCTCCAAGACCAGCATCACAAATTCATGAAATGAAACCCTGAACACCGCACTTTCATTTCCCATTATCTTTCTGCCTGCTTTGATTTATGACTTCCAGGTATCCGTGTACAGTTTGTCGTTTACTTGTGTTTTAAGGCTGTATTTCCCCCTTGACCCATCTTCCCATAGTCACCCTGCCTGTGCATTGTTTAGTAGGTTTTATTCAGATTAATTCAAGATTTATCACTTGTTGGTTCCATTAGATTTTCTACAATAAAATGAAAACATTGAAATAAGTTTCTTAGCTTATTTAAATAACTGCTATGTATACACATTTGGTACCTCACAGTATGACTTCAGAGTTGATAGAAGAAAAGGGCTGCAGAGATGTATTCATGTAGATGGTCCAAAGCTTTATTGGTCATACTGTTATGCAGACCAGCGTTCTACATTTCTTTTGACAATTGTCGGTTTATAGTATATAATTATTTTTGTTCCCATTTTGGCAGAGTCAGTTATTTACAATTAGCAAAATGGTTTACATAAGTAAAAAACCACAGCTGATTTATGGAACTGAACTATAGTACTTTTTGTTATATTAACTAAAGAATTGATTGAAAGTTGATCCGAAATTCTAACAACAATGTAAAATATTGAAAGCAAAAATACTTAAATTGTAGCACGTTAACAAAAAGAATAAATTCCTGCTCCTGTCTGAAATAGACAAATTGTACAAATGACCCGTAATGCTAAGGATAATGTTAGTTTAACCATGGTGGACAGGCTCCTGCTTCTACTTCTTCCTGATTGGTCGGACTGGCGGCTTGTTAAACGCAGTTTCAGCTCCTGACCTCACGCCACTGAAAACAGAGGGGGCAACTTTACCCACCTTCTCTGTAAACAAAGTGAGAAACGGTAACGAATATGAATGAATGGAATGAAAAAGTCCAGGAGACTAGTTATAAAGAAGCTACGCAAAACAAGGAATATGTACTGTATAAATACACAGGCTAATCGTCATTTAAACAATCCTTTGCCTTTCTGTATATGGAGCGGAAATTTCTGCCTCATAAGCAACGCCCCATACATAGCCAGTGCCTATTATTCAGCTCTGGAACCGTGACCTCAGAGGCTAACCAGATACAGATTTTAGAAGCTTGTTTCCTGCCACTTTTACCAACACGACTGACGTAAACCACATTAACACGACCAATGTTCTGTTCTCACCACATTCCTCCATCACTTCCATTGTCTTGCTTTTCACTTCATTGGTGCCCAGTTTGTTCTTGGCCTCTGTTAGGTCCTCCTCTCTCACCTCAGGGCGTTGTTCATCTTCTACATCACCTGGCTGAATAGCACAAGCAGCAGTAAATAGGAAAATGCATAACAGACAGATGTTTCAGACGTGACATTCTACAATCTGCCATTTTAGGAACTCAAATAGTGGCCTTACTTGAGACATGATAGCTGGATTGCTTGGGAAATTCTCCAAAATGAGTCCTCTCTTTCAGCCTTCTCCTTTCTTCATCCACCCGAGACATACACACACACATATAAAGCACAGTGGACTATAAATCTGTTTATAAGACCAATGGGTGACTTAGTGGGAGTGTGGACTCCTCCTTGTCTTCCTACATGGTTCTTCACTGTGTGCTGTTCTCCTCACTCCATCCCCAGGGAAGGCCGAGTTCGCTGACACCGTTACGCATTACATTCTTTTGGTTAAATTCCATGGGGACCAATTAGGCATGACAGATATAGTGCATCGCTTAGCTCTTGCTCTGTGTTTCATTCTCTGATACGCCTCCTTGTAGACCAGAGTTGGTCATTTGGCCAAAAGTTCTTAGATATCCATCTCTCCAGCCTGCAGACTTAAGGGCAGATGTAGACAAATTAAGGGCAAAAATAAATAAACACAGTGGACAATGTTTTCTTTGCAAGATCATGTTGTTCCCACCCATTCCTGCCTCTTTTCCCCATAATTAGTGCATTATCCGGCCTTTGGAGATCTTTATTATGGCTCTGTGTTTAAGACACACGCAAGTAAGAAGACATTTCTCGTAGCCACATAATCACAGAGCTTATGAATGAATCTTTAATATTTACATTTAATATTTAATTTTATTTTATTTATTGTTATGTTAAATGTTTCAATTTAGAAAATTCTTCTAATAAGAATTATAATACAACCTTCAAAAATCACAGGATGTTTATTCAACCCATTTAAGTTGTAAAAACAGATTTATATCACTACATTTATGAGAATTATGTAGTAAAAAAGCATATCGTGAATGTTATCAGTTATTTTTGTATAAACTGTAAAAATGTAAAAGCTTCAGTGTTTGATGATATCAACACCAAAAATGCCGTCGTGTGGTCCACATAGTTTTGGATAAATACACATAGAACACTTTATTAAGTATCACATTCCCTCATTAATTACAATCAGAAACGTCAAACCTCCATTCATTTCCCGCACAATGCTCTCATTTTACATACAGTATTTGTTCATGATAAAGTAGGCCTCAGTAAACATATCTTCTATATGGAGGGACCCATATAGAAATTGTAATAACATCAAATAAAGCTTTCCCCACCCAGGATTGTTACAAAGTCACTTTCTGGTCACAGATGTATGTACATATACTGCAAATAACAGTACATTAGTACACACAGTCTCATTCAGTCTGTTTAATGGGAAACGGAAAGCAGCTTCCAGTTTACGTGTGCTTCTTTGTGTACCGGGGCAGGAGCTGAGTCCTCACAAACTGAACAAGTTGAGTCTCAGTAAAAAGTGTAGTAACAAGAACGCACAGTAGACATACTGCTCCCACGGCGATATGGAACAGTCTTAGCAGCCAGCCATTGTCACAGCAGAAAACACCCTAAAACCAAAGAAGAAAGCAAATCTCTCATCAAGGATTACAAAATAATTATCTACACCAGTGGTTCTCAAACTTCTTTGGCTTTTGTACCCCCCCACTTTCAATTATTTTCAATGTCAAGTACCCCTTTAGTATAGACACGATTTGAGGATATAAATAGAGTATTACATTTTAAAGATTTTTTTACTACATAAAAATTCAACAGCAATACCAAATCAATATAAATGGAGGTAAAATACTGTCCAGTATAGTTTGCTAAAAGGTATATCTAAAACTGAATTTTCTTTAAAGAATATCTGTACTGTTTTCATCATTAGTATTTTTATTAAATTGTATGATTTCCATTTTCTTTCACGTAACCCCTGTACTGCCTCCAAGGACCCATAGAGGTGTACCCCCATTTAAGAAACACTGATCTACACAATTTCTTTATTCAAATCTACAGTAAGAAGATTAAAGAAGATTGAGTGCCGAGTGGCTCACGCTCCTCACTACCCCTTCCCCTAAAGAGCTCACAGGCTCACACCATGCCCTACCCTACCCCTCCCCTTCCCCTACCAGCCTGGGTGAGCTGGGGCTGAACTGTGTGATTCTCGGGGTGCTGTGACAGAATCAATGAATGTACATGCGACTCGAGAGAAGACCGTCATTAGACACATGGGGAATAATGAGCCACAGCCACGGCAGAGAGTACCTCCGAGAGGGCGGTGGCCCCGGCACTGAGAGCGAGCACCAGCAGCAGGGCAGGCGAGGGCAACAGGCCTCTCAGCGGGTTCCACGGACTGAACTGGAAGTAGCGGTGGATGTAGAGGAGACTGTGCAGGATGCGGAGGCCCATGTTGAGGCAGTTAGCCAGGATGAAGCCAACGCCCCCAGCCCACCATGTCAGCATGTAGGACAGCAACAGGAAGGACACGGAGAGGGCCAGCATCACCAGGTTATACCTGCAAGGACACCACAGGAACAGCCAGCGGGTTCAACGTTGTACAACGTGTGTGTGTGTGTGTGTGTGTGTGTGTGTGTGTGTGTGTGTGTGTGTGTGTTCCTACTGGTCAACCTCCTTCTGGCTCATGGCAGCAAACACGAAGCACTCCGTCACGCCGTTGACTGCCAGCAGGAGGACATAGGCGCTGTAGCATCGCAGCAGAGTGGGCCCTAAACACACACTTACTTGAGCACGACCCAACGAACAGAACTCTTAAATATACCACAAATACAACAAACTGATTCAAAGGGCCTGGAAACCCACACAGGTGTTTGGATTTCATTTGGTTAATTGGGTTAAATTACCAGATTTTTACAATCTTAAAATATATATTTTTTAAATGGGGTATCCTACACTACCTGACTAAACAGGCATTATGCACCACACGACTAGGATCACACGCTACACTCACGCAAAAACACAAGCCGTTGCTAGGAGACACGGTGGTGAAAGTATGAATGAATGAACATGGGGTCGTCACAGCTGAAAGCAGCTGCTGGGAAATGTGAAATGTAAACTGCTGTCGTTGATAATTGTCGCGGTGTTTAATATATGTAACGTTATATATCGCGCTAAATATACAGAGCTAGGCTACCGTTTATGTGTTCATGTCCGTCGCCACGGCAACCTAGCTGCCAGCGGAAAACCCGTGCCCAGGGCGGCCGGACCCTCTTGGCGACAACTGGTTATACTGTTCCTCTTTTTGTTTAGCATAACCAAATGACCAACCAACCAATAACCAATTTCTCTTCTTTTTCATGTTGATAAACGGTGATCCTACATAGTGTGACATGCCAAGTAGAACGCTTGAACTCTCTGCGTTACAAAATGCAATTTTCATTGTCACCTAGAACTCCTCTCTCTAGTCGACTACTATTGTGAAAAACTCACGGCAACTAGTAAAAATCAGTAGTCGTGAAAGCCCTCCACTTAGAAGAGCTCCAAACAGCAGTTTAATACTACTCTGCTCGCTGTGATTGGGTTACATTTACGTATATGTAAATGTATGTAAACCTAAGCTGTGAATGCAACCGACCTGCCCCACTGCTCAGCAGAGAGCCGCCGTAGATGTCTAACGCCAGGTGAGAGAAGGCGTAGCCAAACACAGTGATAATCAGACCAATGACCAGCACTAGTTTTAGAAGACATTCCAGGACTTCTGCCGCCATAGCCACATCGTCCTGCAAGCAAAACACACGAGAATCAAACCCAGCGCTAAACCCCAACAGTCACCACCAAGCTGTGACGACGACAACAACAACGCACTTGGGAGATTCCCCACCTGTTTCTGACGCTTGACGCTGTGTCCTCTCTCCAGGACTTTGGCGAAGAACACGTAGAAGCTTTCCTCGATGGGCAGGAAGATGAACCTCGCCGCCATGGAGCCCAGGTTGTTGACAATGTCATAGACGCCCTGGTCTCCGAAGCTGAGGACGTTGAGGAAGGTCATGACGTAGCGCTCCCCCTCCGTCAGGATCTGCTTCAGGAAGGACTGCTTGGAGAAGCTCCAGGTCAGCCCGGCCAATGTCCGGTCAATGAGAGGCTGCAGGCGCGACACATAGGGGCCAAAGGGCAGCTATTGGTTTGACCGAATGTCTCGCGGCTGCCTCTCTCTTCTGACCGCCCAGAGGCTCCGGAGCCAACAGGTGCTCCAGGGCCTCTGGGATCAATACCCTCTAGGGGGAAATGAACAAACAACTAGGCTTGGGACAGCGCTGTTTACGATCTGTATTTTACTGTAACTATTACATTCGAATTACAATTACAATTTAAGGGGGGCAGGACAGTCTAGTGGTCTAGGTGTTGGACTCCCAGCCAGTAGGGGGCAGGACAGTCTAGTGGTCTAGGTGTTGGACTCCCAGCCAGTAGGGGGCAGGACAGTCTAGTGGTCTAGGCGTTGGACTCCCAGCTGGAAGGTCATGGGTTCGATCCCCAGAGTTGGCCTACCTGTAAGCATCCTTGAGCAAGATGCCTAACCCCTACCTGCTCCTTGTAATAGCAGTATGTAATTGTAAGTCGCTTTGGATAAAAGTGTCTGATAAATGACCTAATCGTAATTGTATATGTAATTACATTAGAACAGAAAACAATACCTCTCCATCCGCTGTCTGCGGCAGCAGGTCTCCGACGCGGTGCAGTGGAAAACACTTTCTCTTGGCATCCTGAGAGCCCAGGAACCAGACGAAATAGACAACATAGCAGAGCACCAGGAACCCTGTGTACACAAACTAAGAAAGGACATGTTTCAATGCACTGGAAAGAATCCCATAACAAGAGGGAACGTAATAGTGGTGGACTTCTGCTCAGTCCTCACCTGAGCAGCAGAGAAGATGTAAAGGCCCCACTCGGGAGCGGACACCACCAGCACCACCGTTAGCGTGCACTTAGCAATCATTGCTAAACTCTCAGCTACCACCTTCAGCCTGATAAACATGTGGGCTTGAGCCAGGACCCAGAGAGGTTCAGCCAGCAGTTCCTGCACTGCAGCCAAGGCAAATATCACCACGGCGGGGCCGTAGTGTGGGATAGACTGGGGATTTGGCACCTCCAGAAGCCACAGCCACACACAAACCAACAAGGATGCCCATGCCACACCAAGTGGCAACCTGAAAGTATGCACAGATTGCAGTTCGCGCAGGTAAACACGTGTAACGTTAAGGGAAAGTATTGGGTATCTTGGGAATTTCCAGGAAAAGGAAATAAATTGAGGAAATCCAACTCACGTCAGCCATAGTAGGTTGATAACCTGTCTCCAATTATGGCCTTCTGGCCCAGAACCCCCACTCAGACAGGCTCTCCGAAAGGCTTCTCTGGATAAGAAGACTATTGTGGAATACAGCAGTGTCAGCCTGCATTGCAACACACACACACACGTTATTAGACAACCCGTTGTGTCAAAATATACAGTGGGCTATGCTTGGCGCGTTTGGTATTCACCATCAACAACCATGGGTAGGGTAAACTTAGCAGACATTAAAAACACTTACCGAACATTAACCACGCCAATCAGCTCTTTGGACACAAACCGCAGTGTAAATGCGTTCAGGAAGAAGGTCAGCACACGAAACATCACCTGAGATATGATAATATAAATAAACTGAATTGTGTATGTATGTACCACATCAACGGGTTTCATCGTATAGCCTCGATTTAAGATTACATGTATACCAACTGTCCCACACTATATCCTTAATAGTGTTTGTTTTACCTGTAGCAATACATTGTACGACGCAAGAGTGGATGCATTCTTCAAAACATCTTGAGAGGTCATTCTTGAGTCGTATTAGCCGGTGAACTTTTGCCAACTAGTACGGGTTTCTTGCTAAAAGAATCAAATGAATAAAATTTTAAGATAAACGTTGTAAATACAAAATTGCCATACTGTGAAATCCGCACGTGAAACCTAGGTTAGTTAAAATATTTTGGTTTTATCTGCAATTACACTGCAGCAGGTCCATTTCACTTCCGTACACACTGCGACGAGCCACGTTACGTGATGACGTCAGAAGGTTTAGGGGATTTCGATATATCGTTTCTACCGTTAGGGGGCGTAGGCAGCCTTCTACATGTTGAGAATAGTACATCTTTATTACTCGGGCTAAATTATTTAGGTTATTTTACAGGGCTTCATAATCAGCAGAAAACATAAGCCAGTATGAGTTGCTAACTACTATTGCACTCAAGAACGACAATTATTTTTAGTCTGTGAGGTACGGTATGTAGCCTACATTCTAATTCTGTATCTTAACGTGAAATAAAAATACCTACTGAAATTTTTTTTTTCTCATGATAAAAGCCTTAACAAGCCTTGCTGAATGTCTTCTTGTTATTGGCTGTAGCCTATGCTTAATAAAAAGCTGATGCTGATATAATTATTTAAAATGAGGACAATAAAGTCACCGATGTTCCAAGAGATGCACAGCAGACTTGGGTGTTGATGGTTTTTTAATAAGATGTAAAAGATGGAGACAGTAAAAAAAAAGTACATCTTTAGTGAACCACTATACATAATACTTTACCTATATACAGTATTTATTTAATTCCATTCATATTTACCCAGCTATATTGTTCACCCATGCTTAATCTGCCTTTAGTAGAGCCAATTGCCCTACATGTACGCAAATCATTACATGGCACTGTTTAATCAGACGCACAAACCACACTTTTATTCCCAGTTAATCATAATCTCTGATTTTAGCTATGGTATGGTAGCTAACATTTAACAATAAGAAATATTGAGAAATTAATGGTGCAGTTGGTGTGATATTTCTGAACATGCTGTCAGCTCAGTTGCACACATAAGCTATACTTTCACTTTCAGTATACAACATATACTGATATATTGTACAGTACTTCACTCCGCACCATATTGCATCCCCTAGTTGAACAAAATATTACCAGTGGGGGCACAAAATTGTTGCATAAGGTAGTTGTAGTTAAGTTAAAAAAAAGTAGTTGAAAGTAAGGATTCCCAGCCCCCCATCCCAATTGCATTACATGAGGCTATTATTCATACAGGTCTTTAACAGCTAGGCAACTAGCATGCACACTGTAACATCAATATATATACATAGGCTATCATTTAAAAGTACCAGCAGAGAATCAAATACTGTTTGTGCTTGTATGTCACACTTAAGTTGAAAGAGGAACGGCTCACTCTTTGCAGATTATGTCTAGGGTATGTCTAAACATAACATACTGTACATACAGTATGTACCTGACATGGAACTTCTGCTATCAGAATACAGTTATCCCATTAATATGACACACAAATGTTTCATTTGGATCAGACTTTCATCCACTTTCTCTTTAGTCTGGAAAACTGCTGCCCATGTCATGTGTGAATTGTGTCTGCATGCTGGAAGAGTACGTTTAAAGACTGGATGCATTGTTTTCAGATAGCAAAAATCACATAAAAGATCCACCTTACTTTTGAATGGGGAAGTAAAACGTTAATTTTGTGTACGGACGTCCGGCCAATATACAGTAAATAAACAGTATATATTAATTCTTACATATAATACACGCTAACCACAAGCCTGTCCTACAAGCAGGAAAAATGAATGAGTGGATGGAGGAAACATCTTAGGACATTTCTCCCAGCATTACTACTAGAAAGCTCCACACAAACACCCACTGCTGTGTTAAAAAAAATGAGGTGGATAGTGATAAGACAGTAGTCATGTGACCCTAGCTTAATCTCTCTGACCACGGTGCTATCCCTACAACACTAGAGTGGTTCTAAATGGTTTTAGTCAATTCTCCAGGAGGTGCTCCATCTTGGGGTTGATGAAAGAAAAACCAGCGAATGCTGATTGGTCCATAGAGTCTATGAAGTTCTTATCGCTGTAGGACAGGCGAGGCTTCTCACTAAGAAATTCCCGATCAAAGTTGCTGCAGTCGTCTGGCGTTTTCTGTAATTGACCAGAAAAGGTATCTAAATCTTCATGACAGCAGAGACAACCACAACATATCCATATCCAGCTATTACTGTAATATTCCATCTATATCAAAGGTACACTCCTCAATTGTGTTATAGCTCGCCCAGAACCTCACATTGTAGTTTAAGTTGGAAACGCAACACACATGGCTGTAGGGGGAAGGACAGAGAACGAGTCTGGGAGCTCTGTGAGATGGATATGCACTCAAAACCAAAACCAAAACAACCTTTTAGTAACACTGGTTCAATCCACATGGGTAACTCAGGACACAAATCGAATGACCTTTCATGTTATGCATGAAACATACCACTTTTGGTTTAAATGGAGGCTCCACCTCCTTTTTCTCCAAAGCCGGCCAGTTAATGGTCTTGAAGAAAGGGTGTAAACGGATGTTACCCACAATGCCTAGCCTGTTGCTGGGGTCTCTCTCAAACAACTACATGGGCAGAGGGAAACAGAGGTATACGTTTAGATAGACTACAAAATAAATGGTATATATTGAGAGCAAGGACATGCAGTGGTACAACAACTGGAGGCAGGTAAACCAAAGCTGTACAGACCATCTCCATGAGGTCTTGGGACTCCTTGGAGATCCAGCGAGGGTAGTGGGGTGTGTCCATACGGATGGACTCAAACAGCTCGTCCTCGTCGTCCCCGTGGAACGGCGACTGTCCAATGAGCATCTCATAGAGCAGCACCCCAAAAGACCACCAGTCGACCGAGAAGGAGTACTTCTGCCCCAGCAGGATCTGATGGGATGTGACAGCATCATATAGGAAAGATAGAAGACATCATGTAAACAGATAGATAATACAACTCCACACGGTGATGTTAGGTAGGAAATATACCATTTAGCTGCCGTTTTTAATGGAACAGAATATATATAGGGGGCAGGATAGTCTAGCGGTCTAGGTGTTGGACTCTCTCTATTAACTTAAACAGGTCACATTAGTTGGTAAAAAGGTGTTAAAGGGAGACAAAGCCATGTCAGAATTTGCATTTACTATTCTACCAAGGGGTGAGGGAAGGTTGTCTTGGGGGCGGTTAGGGTGCTGTACCTCTGGGGCAATGTAGTCAGGAGTCCCACAGAAGGTAGTGGCCCGGTGCTCTCCAAACACATTCTCCTTGCACATGCCAAAGTCTGCTATCTTTATGTGTCCCTCATAATCCAGCATTACATTGTCCAACTTCAGATCTCTGAAGGGGTGATAGGTAAAGGCGAGGCGAGGCACTTTATTTATAGAGCACATCTCGTACATGAGGCAGACTCAATGTGCTTCACGTAAAAACATGTGAAACAATAAAACAGGATTTAAAAGTAATGCATAAAAGACATGTGGTGGTGGGAGGTGGTAACATAGACATGACATTTTTTAACTAGTATTTTCACTAGTATTTTTATCAATACCGTTTTTTAACAGTATTTGAGTTGATGTGGATGTCAGCAATCAAAGACATATCAAAGAAGACACAGAAATGGTGACATAAGAAAGGACCAATCACTGAAACATTAGAGATGTTGAGACCCCAGGTTATAATCCAATCTAAAGTCTGGGGCGGGCCCTTTCACATGTTGACTGTTCAAATGTGTCCAAAACAGCAAAGAGTTCTTTAGCACCACTGTCATTTGAATCATCAATATGAATATTCAAGTCACCAGTTATAACTATACGGTCAAAATGAGTGGAAATAATCGGCAATAGTTCTGTAAAGTCATCACAGAATTTGGGAGAGTATTTTTTTGGCCTGTAAATACTTAATAGCAGAACATTTCAATGCAGCAGAAAGGAATTGAAAAGATGGGAAGTCACCATATGATGTCTGTTTGCCCTGAAATACATTAGCGACTCTTTCACCTCATTTTCCAAAACTACAAACATCCATAAAGGTAAAATTAGGAAGAGCTGTCTCAATAGGAATGGTTGCACTTTTTTTGTTACTTTCTTTTTCTAACCACGTTTCAGATAAAAACATAAAATAAAAAAGTAGGACTCCCAGCCAGTAGGGGGGAGGATAGTCGAGTGGTCTAGGTGTTGGACTCCCAGCCCGAAGGTCATGGGTTCGAGCCCCAGAGTTGGCCTACCTAAGCCTCCTTTAGAAAGATGCCTAACCGCTTTCTGCTCCATGTAATTGTAAGTCGCTTTGGATAAAAGCATCTGCTAAATGACCTAATTGTAAGTGATAATAAGCTCATTAACAAAAAATGATTTGTTAGCCAGGAATCCAACATTAAGCAGGCCTAGCTTTATGGTGTTTGTGGTCCTAAGACCTCACAGGGGTCAAATCCCTGTAAATCCCATAAAGTTTGCAGTGTGAGGGGAATTCATTTTGTTGACACTACAACTAATCACAACAGGAATGGAAAAGGTTCCAGGCGCTGACGTAGGCTTTTTTGTTTGGGGATAAACAGGTACCAGATGGTCTGTGTTTGCTACGTTGTGTCCGACCATGCCACCGGCTGTAAAAGATCACTTATACTTAAGGAAGTATATTTAAGGAAGTGGTTATTGCTGTTTAGGTCAAATCGGAATTTAAGTATTTGTCTTTGTTTAGGTAGGTTTGTACAGTAGAAGCCAAATATAGAGCAGCGGGCCGGATAGATTAGTGACCAACCCCAGCAGAAAGGTTGTGGGCTTGATCCCCAATAACCCCTACCAGCTCCTTAATAATTGTAGGCACTGTAAGTCACTTTAAGGCTATTGTAATTGTGTTCATACCTGTAGATGATTCCTTTGGCATGCAAGAACTGCAGTCCACAGATGATCTCTGCTGAGTAGAAGCTATAATAGAAGACAAACAGGGAAGGGAGACACAAGCATTAACCACGTGAATAGAAATCTGTCTGTACTGCCGCTGTGAAGATATCCCTCTCTCCTCATCAGGGCGGCTGAACAACGGCACCTATGTAAACGTGTTCAGCAGGGCGCTGAATTATTGATAGGACATTTGTATGGAGCAGGAGACAGGTGAATAATGCTCTCATAATGTGAAACCTGAGAACGCTCATCAGCCAACAAATGGGACAGTTACCAAGCGACTTCCCAAGTCATCTCTGTGACGGATTAGACGGATTAGATCTATTCCGTGTCGTCCAATAGAGAGAGGAAGACAGAGACACTGCACTGTTTAAACGTTGGAACCCTGGACCCCATGTGTCAGAGAGGCCGAACTGGTTTATCCGTGGCACTGGGAGAGGAGGCTAGCACTGGGAGAACAGGTGCTTCATGCTGATTAGGAGCCCAGTGGAAACTCCACAGAACCACTGCAGAGAGCCTCGGGCAAATTATGGCGTGAGCAGGAAACCAAACCCAGGAGACACTTTCCACTCCACTGCCATTCCACTTGTGCAGGGAGACACGCATACAGTATTTTATTATAGACAAACACAAAGCACAAGCTGAGGCACATGTTTATCTAACGTAACGGCAGATGGGGAATTAGTCAAGGTCCTCTCTCGGTCTTTAAGTCTTGCTTTTGTAAATGATCTATTAAGGCTGTTTACCGTGGCTGCACAGCCACAGTGTGAGAGTGGATCTTAACAGATGCCAACCCAGGATCAGATGTCAACTTGTTTTTAAATGTAGAGAGTGGCTCTTGTTTGCTCATGGGTCAAGGATGCAGCTTACTGTAAGAACGGCAGAGATGGTTGAACATTGGAGTACACTGTTATACAAGCTTCTTAGTAGTGGATTGATGCCTTATTTCTGGGTAGTCCCTGTCATTTCAGACTTGTGACTCCACTAGCACTTTCCTTTACCAGATAGTTCAACACTCACAAATAAAAGGAGGGGAAATATTTTTACACACACTCTCACACACACACACACACACACACACACACACACACACACACACACACACACACACACAAAGGCCGGTCTACAAGTGAGCTGCAACTTTTAGAGAACAACTGGTGGCCTGAATCTATCAGGTGCAGTGTAGTTTATAAAGAAAATAGGTTATATCGATTTAGAGAGATGAAGAGAGAGAGAGATAGGGATCTCATAAACCCATAGAGATTAAACACAGCCTATCAAGCCTATTGTTAACAGCGACTGTTAACAGATATCTGTCAGGTCGCGTGTCTGGCTGACAGGTGGTACTCACGTTGCTCTTTGCATGTCAAAGCGTCCTTTCTCTTGAATATGAAACATCAGGTCTCCCCCATTCAGGTACTCCATGACAAAGAAGAGATGTTCCTGGAGGGCAGGACACAACCGTGAGATTCTGTCTAGCCTAGGAAGCATGTGGGACAGACTGGCAGCGATTGCCAAGCGAAGAGAGGACTACCTTGGTCTGGAAGGTAGAGTAGAGGTGCGTAAGGAAGGGGTTGTCCCATGCCAAGGCCAGGACTCTCTTCTCTACCATGGTGCACTCAACATCATCGTCCATTAGCACTACATCCTTTTTCAGAGCCTTCACTGCAAAATACTCCCCGCGGCCCTTCAGCTCGGCTAGGAGAACCTGGGAACAGAGAAGAGAAGAGAAGAGAAGAGAAGAGAAGAGAAGAGAAGAGAAGAGAAGAGAAGTCATTTGTATTATCTGCAGATTATACAGGGTAGCCTTCACATCATTGTCAGGTCAGTAATGTGTATCTATGGCCCACCTTGCCGAAACTGCCCTTTCCCAGGACCTTGTGAAAGATGAAGTTGTCCACATTGATGCGTGTTAGATGGGTGATACGAGACACAGGCCGTGGACTGGAGCCCTCCCATAGTTTGCCATAGGGCCCTCCGGTCTCCCTCAGACCGTTTTGGCCGTCATCTTTAATGCACATCCAGAGGCTTTCACATTACACCATGTTCTCTAAACTCAATTAAATGTAAAAGACCCGTGACAAAAACACGCACATATTGAAAATGAGCAAACACACTGACCGGTAACATCTAGGCCGGTGTTCCTGTTAATCTCGTCGTAGACACCAATTTCAGGCATATTAGGTACGTTCTGATCCGAACGACGAGTAGATGACTTCTGATGGGCACGAGATAGAAACACGGGAAAAATCACCAAGTGGAATGGAGTGTTCCGCAAGAGGACCAAAATTTACTTGGAAATTGGAATGATATGGGTCCTTTAAGACCAACTGCATCTTAAAACACACCAGTCAAATATGCATATGCACAATTCCCACTGTAACTCAAATGGGTTAGTACATTTTCATTGAGGTATTTAGACACCTTTATAATCAAAAGACATAATTACAATGCACCTGGGCCAAGATAGAACACGGGTGCAAAATCATTAGTAAACCAGATCTGACAGAAAACAGGTTTCTAGCTGAATACAGGAGTTATAAAAAAAGAACTGTGAATGTTCTTGGCCCCTTGGCTTTGTCACAAACCTTAAGCACACCAGTGTCGGAAGCTCAGGTTCCAACCTCCCCAACTACATCTGGGTCGAGTGTCACAGTCCACACAATACCTCTGTGAATGTGACAGGAACTCACCTGGCTCACTTGTGTCAGTGCTTCAGCTAGAAGCTTCTGGTTGATTCCACACAGGTTGGCCACTTTGTCCTGACACTTGTGATGGACATTCATGGCACAATCTACAACACAAGATGAAATTGAAATAAAGAAATAAAAAGTTCATACTCTGTGTGTAAAGCCCCATTCCAATATATAAATTGAGTTAGCTGACATATTTGTGTATTGTATCTCTCCATCTCTGTTTAGATTATATATTTTTATAATCCCTAATGTTGTGTGTGTAATGTGATGGGACTGTGTTGTTTTAAGACACTAAAGTGTACATACCCTCACACTTGAGGCCTTGTCGAACCAGGCCCCATAGCAGACTGCCACAGTGGTCACAGAAAGTGGGACTCATGTAGTTGTGGGTCTTGAAGCGATGCGGCATGTCAATCTTGAAGCGTTCCTTCTGGAACTTCAGGGAGAGATGGAACTCATCACCGACAAGGGAACCAGGGAATAAAACCAGGGGCTGGCAAAGCCTACCTACTAACACCTGTCTCCTCTTGCTTCAACCCGCACATCTGGAAGCGTCCACAAACATCTGTGTTTTACCTTCTACAGAAGCCAAATCCACTCCACCGCCACCAACCCCAGGAAACTCTGTTCTCTGTGTTTCCCTCCCCGCTCACACCACCCACCCCTCCTCCCCCATCCTCCCTGTCAGCTGATGATTTTGTAACCTTCTTTTCAAAGAAAGTAAATTATATTAGCCAGTCCCCTCCCTCTATTCCCTGTCCCACACTGCCTGTTGGTAATCTAAACACTTTCTTTGCCCTCTCCGTAGAAGATATCCAAACACTGATTGTATCCAACCGGGCCACTACCTGCCCACTCTACCCAATCCCCACATCTCTTCTCCAAGCCAGCTCAAATGACATCCTGCCATTCCTTACCTCTCTGAACAACTCATCTCTGGCCACAGGCTCGGTCCCAGCTGCCTTTAAAAGAGCTAGAGTCCTGGATCCAGACAGTCCATTCCACTGAAACCGCTCTTCTCATGGTGACAGAAGCCCTGCACACCGCTAAAGCCTCCTCTCTCTCTTCAGTCCTCATCCTCTTAGACTTTAACTGCCGCATTTCACGCAGTAAACCACCAGGTCCTTCTATCGGCCCTTGCTGAGTTGGGCATTGCCAACTCGGCACTCTCCTGGTTTGAGTCCTATCTGACAGATCACTCCTATCCAGTCCTCTGGAATGGACATCTGTCCAAACCCTGCCTTATCAAAACTGGGGTTCCACAAAGATCCGTGGGACCCTTACTCTTCTCACTGTACACTAGATCTCTTAGCTCTGTAATCTCTGCACACGGATACTTCTACCACTGCAACTCTACCTCTCCTTCCTTCCATCTGACACTCAGATCGCAACTCCGATCTCTGAACGTCTCGCCGGCATCCATGCTTGGATGTGTTCGCATCACCTCAAGCTCAACCTTGGAGAGACAAGAGCTACTCTACCTCCCGGCAACAGACTGCCCTCAAGTGGACCACCGTGTCCTCCTGTCCAACTGCAATGAGTCTCGGAGTTGTCCAGGACAACCAACTGTCCTGCGCAGCCAACATTGCTGCAACAACCCGAGCCTGCAGGTTCTCCCTCTACAACATCAGAAGGATAAGGCTGTTTGAATGATATTTTTTAATAGGAATATATTTAATAACGTATACAGAAAAATCTATATGCTACAGTACGGGGGGCAGGATAGTCTAGTTGTCTAGGTGTTGGGCTCCCAGCCAGAAGGTTGTGTATTTGTAATTGTAAGTAACCACGATGAGTGTCACGACACGGTGATGGATCTCCTGGTCCGCGTTAATGTTTATAATTTCTTATGTATTTATGATCTCCGTTCCATGTTCCTCTAGTGCGTCTCTCTAGTTCCCTAGCGCTCTGCTCGGCCCCTCCTTTGCTCCGCCCCGTTTCCCTTTTATAGTCCTGAGTCCCTTCCCTTTACCAATTACCTCCTTCACCATGTCCCAATTAGCCCTAGTGTATTTAGTCTCTGTTCTCCCCTTTCTCTGTTTCGTCTTGTGTGTTTCGCCACCAAACGTGGTAGCACACTGTTAACCTGCCTGTTGGATCCTTCCTGTTCCCTGACGTTGTTTTGCCCGTTTGCCTTCTCATTTTGGATTGCCTTCTCAGGTCTCTGTGTCTCTGTCTTTGCCTCTGCCTGTCGGACTTCATTAAACCTACCTTGAAACCGTATTCTGTCCTGTGTCTGTCTGAGCTTGGGTCCTGCTTTGATACCCGATAGCGGGGGAGGGAATCGGACAAATGGGGTTAGGGAGGCGTTTCGAACTGCTCCCCTCTGTTTTCCTTTTTTTATTGTCTGAGCTGGATGCACTTCTTCTAGAATGAGGCATTAAGTTACTTTTCAAGTGAACTGCACACACTGAGCAGCCCGCCCAATCCTCTATCCAGAGGGAATGTCTGCATGTGCATATTACGTACGTCGCATGCCTGTGCTAGCCGGGTGTTTCAATGGTGCCCCTATCTGAGCGATTGGCTCCGATGGCTGTCATTATCACTGAATATTGACAGTTACCAGATGGGGACCTACATGTGATCTTATCGGCTGCTGAATGGGACCGCTGCCTGTGTTTCCATTAGACTTTGACCCAGTAACACTTTGTAAGTCAGTGACGTCTCTGCCACCGTTCACAGGGACAGTGGCAGAACCCTCGACAGGTTAATCAATGCAGTGGAACAAAAAGCCAGAGTGACTGAGAAGAGTGAACATCGCAGTGACGGGGGGGGGGGGGGGGCGCCCCCCGCCCCCGCAACCAACACCCCGGCCGGGGGGAAGTGTTGTGGGGAGGTGGGGCACTACAAAAAAAAAAAAAACAAAAAAAAAAAAAAAAACAAAAGATTGAATGATTGTTATATTT
>JAOEHI010000020.1:448067-474454 GCA_025447815.1 Percopsis transmontana
CTTGTGTTTACACAGTACGCTACAGTGTGGGCATGATAGGGCAGGTCAAACTTGCAGGTCAGTCAATAAATCCGTGAAATGCCAGTGGACACACATCATGTCAAAAACCTCATACCCACATTAGAGAGAGAGAGAGAGAGAGAGAGAGAGAGAGAGAGAGAGAGAGAGAGAGAGAGAGATCTATAGTTAGATATACCATATTGTAAGATATAGCATCACTTATGCTGTTCTGTAGTACTTACTTCTACTTACTTCCTGCACTTATCTGTATATAACACTATATTTCTGTACTTCGGATTAGATGCTAACTGTATTTCATTGGCTTGGCTTTGGACCCATACTCTGCATGATGACAATACAATTGAATCTAATAATAATAATAATATTTACATTATACATCTCTACAGTTATACAATGGATGCATACGAGTGCATCCAGATTTAAAGGTATGTGTCTTGTGTTTACACAGTACGCTACAGTGTGGGCATGATAGGGCAGGTCAAACTTGCAGGTCAGTCAATAAATCCGTGATGATGCTAAAACAGTGACTTAAACCAACTCATCTCACTCTTTAGGGTCCCTCTGTCCTTCTGGCCAGAGCCATTGTCCAAAAGTGAAGAACATCCATATTGTATCATCCCGCTGCATCATGTCTCCTGGCCTTGAAGCCTCGCTGATTGCTGCTCCGCCCGCTGCAAACTCTCCAAACGCTCCAAGCGCTGGAGGTCTTTAAACACACTAGGGTTGTCCTCCAGGTCCTCGTGTAGACTACGTGCTATTTCCAGCCTCCTGTAGTCTTCTGGTCGTACCAAATGCCGAACAACCTGGAGAGCACGTTCCTTGAGACTGAAAACTGGAAATGTGTACACGCAATCACATGATGAATGGTTTACGTGTGAAATCTATGACAGTGGGCATATCAAAATCGTCCTGTGAACTCTACCTGGTAAAGTTATATTGGCGACTGCAGGTCCTCCTGGTTTCTTAGGACAGTACGTCTCTTTGCTGTTAACTCTCAGGAGATCATCGGTCTCTGCGTCTCGGAACATCCACAGGTGATCTATGAAAACATGGTGGGGATAATAAGATGTAGGCCACTAATGGCCACAGTATTTATAACTATCGGGTGAAAAATGCACCCATTCGATTAACTAAAACCACAACCCTAATTCATATGACCTAAATGGCTGATGTTCTCTATTAGCCCAACGAAATGCTCTTGTATTACTGTGTAGCCCATCTCATCGATGTGTAGCCTATAATAGGAGATGGGAGATCACACAAACGACGCTATAGGTCGTTGTCACTGTCATTAATATTGTTAATAACAAGGTTTACCATAAAACGTTGTCATTTTGAGTCCCGTTCCTGGCTGCACATTAACATAAGGAGTAGGGACTCCCTTAAAATCTATCCATATTGGTCGCACGACACGGGGACTTCCGTTATAAAACACAACTTGGATTCGATCTCTGGTGATTTTGGACCGCAATAAAGGCAGCGCCTGCTCCGTTTCAACTTCTTGTGGCATAGCTGCTCGCTAACCTGCTACGCCGACCGAACACGTCAACAACTAGGGGTGTATTTTATGTTAAGTTGTAACTTTCTCGGCTCAACTGTTTGTAATCAACATAAAAGGCATACTATCAACTACAATAATAACCGTGTTACGACGATAATTTTCCTGTTTACCCTACTTATTCTTCGCCTGGCATTTTTTTGTGGCTGGCAAATCACTTTTAGGTGCATTACCGCCACCTTCTGGAGTGGAGTGTTTTGTGGAAATCTTTAGCCTACCTATGAAGTGCTACATTTAAATGCCAGAGCCTGTTCTTGAAGCTTTTGTGGTATATTTATCAGCTCATGTCCTACCACCTACCTGCATTCCGAATAATTACTCCAAAGACTCACCAATGACGAGCTAGAGCTAGAGTCAGAGCACACAATCACATTACATGTTTTTACTTTTCTTTATCAACGTCACTAAATTGCTTTTAGGTCTCCGGTAAACACTGATAAGTTGATACAATTTTTATTTTTACAATGTTAAACTCCAGGACTACAACAGCCTCTCCTCCTAACCAGTTATTGAAGCTTCCAGAAGCATCTGGAAGTTTGCACATCGCCCCGATGTCTAGGCCTAGGCCTAGCCTACTTTGTAAATATGATTCAGCATCTGCTTAGGATTATGTTTGTGCCTTCCATTTGTTTTTCTAATAAATTAAACCACTAATGGTTCTTTAAAAAAACAACGGGGAGGGACTGTTGACCATGCCACTGTTGGGCTAATAGGCAGTTCATTATCATCCATTGTCAACAACCGGAGCCACTTCCTCTCCCCGGTCGGGCTCGCCGGTGTATTAAACCACCGCCCGGCCGGCTGTCCACGCATCCAGCGCACCCCAGCAGCGCTCTCAATTACGCACACCGGTTCCTCATACCCTCATCTGCCCTCTTGCTGTGCCTCTATAAGCGGGAGGGTGGATAGGGGGGAGATGTCGGTTATTGTCTGTGCTTGTTGCCATACTGTCTGTTAGTATTTTGAACGGCGCTGTGGATTTTGCCCGTTAAAACTGACGAGCGAAAGTGCGCTATTTGCTACTCGAAGCCTCGCCTCGTCTCTTTCGCTCTTGCACCCGCACTCGACTCACTCGCCGCGTTACAGCCGCCAGCTTCCCTTTCCTCCCATCGCTCCTTGTTTACCGTTGTTCGTGTTCCCACAATTTCTTTGTTAGATGATCGTCGGTCACTATGTCACTATGTCAATATGTCGGTGCACCCCGTGACAATAACTTTTAATTAACTTTTTGTAAGCCTCTTATCACACCACATTAATAAATATTTAAAACAACCAATCCTTTTCAGCTCATTCCTATGCATCTTTAATTGCACCTTGCTTACATTTCTCTTTCATTTAAAAGAAAACTATAATTTTTTTTCCACAAAAAATTTGAATTCGCATTTAAGTGCCAAGTGCTCCACCGTGTAAAACGCATACTGTATGGTTTCTCTACATCACAGAACACAGCTAAATACACTGCAATATTTATTTGAGCTTTCCTCCAAAATATTATCTGTGTCGCGACCTCTTGCCTATAAAAAAAAGTCCACTACGGTCGCTTGTCCTGATGTTTGAAAGTATTTATGACGCGTGTAATATGTAAGCCAATGTCCAACATTGCAAGTAAGGTTTATTTGTATCTCATGCAGTTTCTCATACACGGTTCAGATTTGTAAATACCAAACATAATAATTCCACTTTCCTCCGCATTACACATTGCACGGTCAAAAAACTGTTTGCTCCTTCCTCTCCTCCCCCCCTGTGCCCTGTTGAACCTGATTAAATTAACTCTGCCCTGGCCAAATTGGCAGTGCCCCCGCTACCCCTGGTGGCGGGAGTTTTAACAACACAAAATAATAAACATTAAACCAAATGGCTCTCACAATCTTCTTGTCTTTTACTTATAGCAATGGCTTAAGCCTATTGTAATATATGAGGGGTGGAAGTTATACAAATTATTTTATTGAAATGGAGTTGATAAATCGTCATGTGAATTAAAAAGTTAAATAAAAGTGTATTTGTTATAAATAGACTATTTAAATTGTTATTTTCACTTAATTTGATCAAATCAAAGGTTGCTTTATTAACTTGCGAGTTTTTTTGACTTTTCCATTCAGTGCCATTTTTGCGTCAGAGTTTAAATGAGGTTTACTTAATTTTCTCATCTGCAGACACATCTCAGCGTTGCGTTGGCTATTTCTGCATGCAGGAGACTATGACAGAGTGCTTTAAATTTACATTTACAGCATTTAGGAGACGCTTTTATCCGAAGCGACTTACAATTACGTTGTTCTATTACATGGAGCAGGTAGGGGTTAAGCATCTTGCTCACAACCTTCTGGCTGGGAGTCCAACACCTAGACCACTAGACTATCCTGCTTTAGAATTAGCAACCGTGTCTTCTACATGCACAAGCTGTTTCACAAGCATAATGTTGGTATATTCAACAGATTCGCAGAAAATAAATGTTGTGCTGCCTTGAACACGTACAACTTAACACACATCATGACTTTCACCAATAGTAGGGTATAGGCCTATAGCCATCTTTGGAGTATTGTCCAGTAAGGAACCAACTGTTAAAGTTGTGTGTTACTACTTAATTGATGGATTGAGTAGGCCTATGCTAGTCCTTGTTCGTGTCACGGTGAGGCTCCACCCCGCTAAGCACAAGATACTTACCCCATCAGCTGTAATAGGACGCTTTAAAGCAAGACCGCCTGTCTAGGAGTAGAAACCTCCGACGTCTCGGAAATATCGTAACTCCAGTAAGTGTACTTTTAGATTTTACTCATATCTGGCATGTGTCCTTGTAAGTTAAATATAACACTCATAGGGCTTATAAAAGGGTCTGAGAAAAATATTCTCAATAGCCTATTAGGTTAGTTGTTTGTTAGCACTATAATAAAACTTGCCATAAGGTAGGCAATAGTTTTGTCCAGTCCTAGATTTAAAACGGTTTTCTGGATGCAATTACAATTACAATTGTATGCAGTTACAATTGTATGCAGCATAAAATAATGACATGGCTATGTAGCAACATGTTCAGATTCAAATGTATATTTATTTTACTATTTTACAATTTCTCAACAGAACCCTTCAGGTGGAACAACTCAGTTGTCCCGTGGTCGTCGACAAAAACAATGTACAATTTCAATGGCAGCAATCTCAGCGTGGAGATGCCTGCGGGGGACGTGCCCAGAGACGAGAACCTGGCTGAAGTGGAGATCGCACTGCTCAGTGTCATCTTCTTCAGCGCAGCCGTTCTCAACAGCAGCTTGTTGCTCGTCCTCTGGAGGCAGCGAAAGCAAATGTCTCGGATGCGCGTGTTCGTCTTCCACCTCTGCCTGGCGGACCTCGTGGTGGCATTCTTTCAGGTGTGCCCGCAGCTTATGTGGGACATCACCGACAGGTTTATGGGCCCGGACCTGGTGTGCCGCCTGGTCAAGTACCTGCAGGTTCTCGGCATGTTTTCCTCAACCTACATGATCGTGGTGATGACAATTGATCGATATCAAGCTATATGTAACCCCATGGTGACCTTTCAGAAGAGACGCACACGGCTTAACATCCCCGTGTCTATTGCATGGGGGGTCTCACTGTTGGGCAGCTTGCCACAGATTTTCATTTTTTCTCGCGTCGAGGTCGCACCCGGTGTCTTCGACTGTTGGGCGAATTTCGTAAATCCATGGGGTTTAAGGACTTACATCACCTGGACCACGCTGGTCATTTTTGTTTTCCCCGTTGTCGCTCTAGTGATTTGCCAAGTGCGCATTTGTCGAGCCATTAAGAACAATCTTCATCAAAAAACACACCAAGAATATTTAGGGGGCGCCATCCCCCTGCCGTCCAGAGCAAGTGGATTGGCTGGGATGTCGAAGGCGAGAGTCAAGACGGTGAAAATGACGGTGGTCATAGTAATCGCCTACATCCTCTGCTGGAGTCCGTTCTTCATCGTCCAACTTTGGTCGGTGTGGGACACAAACGCGCCAAAAGAAAGTAACAAAACCAGTATTTATTTATCGCTTAAGTCTCACCGTGTTAATGTCTAGATGTGTGAATTCTGTGCGAATTAAAGCTTTTACGCATCGCCGAGTGCGTATTTACGCATGTTCCGCGTGTGATCAAATGTTCTCATCTTGTCTTTTTTTTCCAGCGGCGACCTTCACCATTCTGATGCTATTGGCCAGCCTGAACAGCTGTGCTAACCCTTGCATATACCTGCTCTTCAGTAGCCACGTGCCGAAGAAATGCATGGCAGTTTTGTGGCAAAGACACGCGTCAGAAGGCAAGGATTCACAGCACGACGACGCGACCATCGTCAGCTCTTTAAGCCTCAAAATCATTCCTGAACCAAAATGAGCCACCGTCTTTACGAAAAGGAAACCAGTAGGGCCATATGTGGGAAAAGCTAAAGTGCACGGTATAGGCACATGCTTTCAAGACAATCTGAAAAGAAACGGTTGACTTGTGTAGAACGCATCTTGAGGAGTATTTGCCCATCTAAAAAAGCCTAGGTAGGCTACTGTATATTGCTCTTTGTACAAACGTCAGTCACACAGAAAGTGTTGTTGAATAAAGTTGTATGAAACATTATTTCATACAAGGGATGCATAAGAGGGATGCATTTACTGTTGCATCTGCATGGTGGAATTCGTGTTCTGTCTCGTGCTATTTGTGTTTTTGACTGGAGCGGAACTAGCTGACCTTTCACTCATCTGCCTGAGCCCGGTAGTTTTACGATATTACCATTTTTTGTTTTGTTTTTGTCTCAATTCAACATCAAGTGGTGTACCTATTAAAAAGAGGCGCGCGTTCTTCGTTGTGCTATTACTGCTGTTAGAATCCGGCTCCATTTCTTATCATGTCTAATATAAAACAAAAATAAAATGTATATTATGAAAATACCAGGTGTTCTCATTGTTGTCTGTCTCATTAAGTGCCCTATAAACACATTTCTTTCAAACTCCTGACAATTTCTAATTAGAACTGATTTAACAATTATGACAGAAAGGGGGTGAACATGCAACTCCTAACCCCATAGAATTAAAATGCGATTTAAAGCCAGGTTCAGTCAGCATGAATAATTAGATGGCTGTGTAACCAAGATGTCATATTGAAATGTGGCAAACGCTATTAGGCTACTTAATACCGCGAATAGCTTGCCATCTCTGTCATTTCATGCATCTTTAAAGTCTGCGTTCCAATCGACAGGCAGCTCCTGACAAATTAACGGAAGGAAGCTGCCCTGATACCTTATTTTTCGTCACATTTGTCATTTGTATGCAGAATCATACAGTATGTAGGCTACCCATTCACGGAGAAGGTAGGCCTATCCCATAATGAACGAAAGTTTGCATTTATTAATGAAAAAATTGTTTTCACGTTTAATAGCCTGTTTAATCTATTTTATGACACAAAGTTACTCTCAGATAACCTCTATCTTAAAGCATAGCTAGGTTTTTAATTTCAGTTAGACCTATTTTCAATTATAATTTCAATTTCAGTCAGTTATGAAATCTAACCGGCCAGCTGTTGATTACGGAGCTCCAGAAGCAGGTGACTATAAATAGTCAAGGTTGCCTTTGGATTAAAACGCAGCCTTTCTCTATATGTCAAACAAAACAAGGGGCCTAATTATCAAAATACTGGAATGTTGTTTTGTTATTCAATCGAATCGAAATGTGCAGTGAATTTATTCTAATTAAATTAACATAATTTCCAGAAAACAAACAAGAGATAATTATGTGCAGAAGAACTTGTCGCACATTATATTCATAATCAAGTCACTTCTCTTTTATTCTCAGTGTGCAACTCACGTTGATTTACGCATGCTTGCTGAAAGAAGCTCTACTATAGCAGACATCAGCCACGTTCAACAAAACACTCATTAGCTCCAGGTGGAGAGTGCAACAGTAGCCTACACCAGCCTTGTCTGTCAAGAACCCTTGCTACACGTGTATCTGCACACGAACTAAACAAATAACAGTTCAAATGAGCGCATTATTATGCAGATGCCCGTCTGCTGCCGAGGAACATGTTGATTTATTTTTGTGAACATTTAGCAATTCTGGGAAGACTGACGGTAGACCAAATCACCTGCTTGACATGCATCTCCGCCGAAAACGTGTCCATGTGTGCTCATAAAAACTACACCTGATTAAAGGTGCAATCCTCAATTGTGTTATAGCACCTGTCCACCCCGGCTCACTGTTTAGATTTGGAATGCAGCTGTTTTTGAAAGTGAGCATGGCTGTCACAGGGGTAGGCAATGGTATGAGCCTATGAGCGGAGTGCTGGCCACTCAGCATATTAGTGGTGTGCACTTTTTGAACCAAAACAAGTTTTGTAATGCTTGTTTCAGCCACAAAGGGGGAATACTGTACACATACTGTACATACAAGTTGTTTGAGTGTTTAACATTACCAGACTTGTATACTTGATATAATGGAAATCATGTGTGCAGATTATTTAAACACATATGAAAGAAACAGGTGTCGACACTATATTATTTTATTTGACTTGGTAAACTCAATGGAAAGGACAGAGAGGCAAGGCCTGTATTGAAACCAAGAGTCACTTAGTGGAGCAGTCCATTAGGACGGCTTTATTATATTACCATTATTGTAGGAGAAAATGTGGTATAGTCCAGCAACATTAAAGCTATGACAATGAAGACTTTCAAAAGAGAAATACACGTTTCCGCTTCATTACGTAACATTCGAGAACAGCCCTGTTGAGAGTGATTAGAAAAAACTGTAATTGTGACATTACTGAGAGACTTCTGAAGATAAGTGTCTCTGTTCTAGTTCATCACACCAGTCATCATCATCATATCTGCATCTAATATCATTTCAGGCCCAGCATGTACAGTAGGACATTAATTCAGTGATCTCCCCCTTTAATACCCCCTTAATTTTCCCTGCAGGGGATTAATAAAGTCATCTATCTATTCATCTATTTAATCAGTATCTCATTTTAGTGCATCATGATCGATATTACATTGATGAACATGGTAAAGATTTATTATTGCATTCATAAACTCTGCTTGTTGGTGACATAACATATAGCTTGACAGTGCCGCTCTATTCCAAATGAATACCTGTGAGCCAAGATTCTTCTTGGAGTACATCATCACAAATGGGAGCAAAATAACCTCGCAGCAAGCACACCTGACCATAGTGAGTTTTAAATTCCAAAAAGATATTGATACGAAAAAGAGACTCACAAACGTTAGACGCTGAACTGGAGCATAGGCACACAATTTTACTCTGCCACACAAAATACAGTAAGATAGAAAATGGCAAATATTACTCCTCATGGTCTAGCTTACATAGCACTGACTATTATCGTACACTGATCTGATATGAGGTCTCGAGCTGGCTTGTTATTCGTGCATTCACAGCAACCAGAGACCATACTTTTAGGGACAATGCCTTGAACAAGGAGCCTTCATCCTTTATTAGAAACACAACCCCATCCATCCTATAAGGATACACTGTATTTTGGCAAACATCAATGTGGCAAGATTAAAGCTTCTGCTCACATGAAAAATGTACAGAGGGAAAAAATTGTTTGCCGACTCTAAGCATAAATAATTACATAAAAAAATACAGCCATGTTATTGTCGACCACAGGATCAAAATAACCTCATTCTTGTAAGAATGGCATAAACCATCCTCGTTCAGTTTTATAATAACAGGTGTATATAATGGACCTGTGCC
This sequence comes from Percopsis transmontana, assembly GCA_025447815.1. Classification (NCBI taxonomy): domain Eukaryota; kingdom Metazoa; phylum Chordata; class Actinopteri; order Percopsiformes; family Percopsidae; genus Percopsis; species Percopsis transmontana. The sequence continues at coordinate 457,350 of JAOEHI010000020.1, forward strand.
AGCTGAAATAACAAATGAGAAAACCAACAAAAGCTCTAAACGCCTGGTGAATTTCTATTGATTGGTTTATTACAGCAGCAGAGGCCGATATGTGCGATTTAGTAGACTGTGAATCTTCAAATCTCCACACTCGTGTTTCCCAGTGGAGCAGTCCATTAGGACGTTTAGTTTTATAATCACAGGTGTATATAATGGACCTGTGCCAGCTGAAATAACAAATGAGAAAACCAACAAAAGCTCTAAACGCCTGGTGAATTTCTATTGATTGGTTTATTACAGCAGCAGAGGCCGATATGTGCGATTTAGTAGACTGTGAATCTTCAAATCTCCACACTCGTGTTTCCCACTCGTGTTTCCCATCGCACAGTGGAAAGGAACAGCGAGACAACACGAGTGCGTGAGCTCAGTACTCGGGACATGTCCACAGAAATAGTGCTATTATTACAATATACTTGTTGAAACTATTTGTTTAATAACGTCCCCACTTCCCCTCCTTTTGGTCATTTTTCACAATGGAGGCTAGCAGTTCCTTCCTGTTGTTGGTCCACACTCCACCCTGGTCTCACCATACCTTTTATGAGCGCAATGACCTTTTCGCTAATATGACGGATTTGCTGCCATGAATGTCAAGCTAAATTGTGGAGGAGGCACTCAAGATTGAAGGTGTGTGTATGTGGGGGGGCGGGGAGGGGGGGGGGGGTGTCCAATAATGATCCAATGTCACAGGCAGAGGAGACGGGAGCCCTCGCCCCCTTCCTCGCCCTGGGGGATGCGGGGTAGCATGGCCGAGCGGGTCAGCCCCCAGAATCGAGGCGGAGACAAGTCCTTCTTGGTGGCTGTGAACTTCCACCCCATGTGAGAACCACAGGTTCGACACTGGGCAATTGTCCAGGCATATCTGACGGCAAAGGAGGAAGTACCGCGTTAGCCATGTTTAAGCTATGGCAGCAACTAAGCAAATAGCAGGAATGTTCCAGAAGCCCTCTGAACGGACACTGCAGAATACCCTCCCTTATTCCTGCTGCGGTCACTCCCAATTTATGTCCTCCAACTAGAGCCCTCTTATGTTTTCAAAATGGAAGAGAAGCCTTTTATTAACTGGAAACTGACTGTACACTGTACACTTAAGAGTGTCACTACTTTAATAATATTAATTCTCAGAGGAATTATGAGTTAGTGCAAGGCATCATAGTCTCTTTATCCTAACAGTCAAAATATATATTTTTTTTAAACTTAAGCATCGTCATCAGTCAAAGCAGTTCAGTTTGAAAATGCATTTTCAGGCAGGGCATAGAGCTGGGTAATTGTGATATCTGGCAGAAGGCTACATACCCGACAATCTACAACTGTCAATATTCCAAAATTGATATTACGCAATCTCGCTGGCGCACTTTCCGTTATCCTCATAAAATAGGGGGCCAAATGCTCGACTTAATGCCAAAGGTTTCCACCTTTAAGTCTAAATATGGCAACGGATCATGTGGCAGGCACTCGAACTAATGAAACATCTATTTTTCTCTATTTGAATCTACTTTGTGACAGGAGTACAGAGTATGTGTTCCTATCTTGTCTTGTCACATTCCCTCTGGTGAGAAAAGGGGATGTGATCTGGTGCCACGTGTACAGTGTAGAGCGGGAGTTACCCCGGAAACCAGCTGTGTAGTATGGACGGCCTGCCAATTAGGTTGAGGTTGCTGGCTTTGTAGACAGTCAAGGTTTCATGGACATAGCCGTGAGGGTTGACGTAGGCAGCCATGGGGCCATTTAGAGACAGGCTGTAGGCAGAGAAGCACATTCTTTTTCACTGGAAACAGTATAACTAAATGGGGTTACTATACACACATTAGAGACCAGTAACACAACCTTTGCCATTTGGGGTGGCGGGATGGACCAGTGGTGCTCACTCAATATGAATGGCTTTGAACACATTTACATTTTAATAACAAAAAAAACAAAAAAACACAAAGCAATACATTTGCTGAATGTGTAGAAAATAGGATTTTAAGATAAATTATATTTATAACATTTGGACTCCATGATAAACCAAACATAATAATAAACTCTTCAGGATAGGGGCAGAAGCGTGTGTATCGACAGCAGTGAGTGTGCATGTAGCCAACTGTAATTTTCCAAATAATAATAGCACCCCACAGAGCAAATATCCTGGTACAATACACACTGTGGTCACACGTGTGCTGGTGCAAAACACAGTGACAGACAGAACCCAGTGAACACAGACACGCTAAACAAAAAGGAGAGACAATGCTCTTAAGTCTCACCTGAAGATTTCATTCTTTGTGGTAATTTCTGTGTCTTGGCACTGCTTACAACACAATGACGTGCACTAAGAGGCAAACAGAGATGAATTAGGGCAGTGGTTTTCAAGCCTTTTTGGCATTTGTGCCCCCTTTATCAAGCACCCCTTTACTAAATCAAACATTTTTGAAAATACCTATAAAAAAAAGAATACAAATATCAAATTTGATCATGTAAAAAGATTGCAGATGATGCAAGCATTCAGAGAGAAGAATTTTGCCAATATGGAAGGTTATTATCCTTAATCATGAGACATGGAAAAACCCAGACAATTTTACAGGGCTTTTTCAACTTACATAACCATTTGTGTGTGTCCCCTCAGTTGGGACTGAGATGTCGTGAACTGAGAGAAGCAATGCACAGTATAGACTAGAGTTTGCATGATGATAATGCATACCTCTGGTACACAATGTAGAAGAGCACAAGCTAGACACAGGCCAGATCCGGGCTGTGTTTATGTTTAGGCGACTGGGGTGAAGCGGTGAATTGTGCGAGGAAAGATTAAAGACGACACATGGTGTCTGCGTAATATCAACACAAAACCTAGGTGTGAAGATATATAATGACTATGACTATGTATATATCAGCATTAGGATTCAACAGATGTATTAGGATTCAGAAATATATACAGCCATGAAAAAAAATTAAGACACCACTGCATATTTTTTTAAATATTATATATACACTCAAAGAAACGACCCTTTTTCAAAAGACTATATTTGAAAGATATTCCTGTAAAAATCCAAATTAATTTACAAATCTTTATTGTAAAGGATGTAGACAATGTTTTTCATACTCGTCCAATGAACCACAAACAATCAATGAACATGCACCTGTGGAACGGTCGTTAACACACTAACAACGCACAGATGGTAAGGCACTTAAGGCCCCAGTTTAAAAGACTCAGAGGACTAAAGAGACCTTTCTATTGACTCTGAAAAACACCAAAACAAAGATGCCTAGGGTCTCTGCTCATCTGTGTGAACGTGCCTTGGGCATGCTGCAGGGAGGCACGAGGACTGCAGATGTGTCTGAACAGTTAGTCGCCTAAGACAGCGCTATAGAGATACAGGAAGGACAGCTGATCGTCCCCGCAGTGGCAGACCACGTGTAACAACACCTGCACAGGATCGGTACATCCCAATACCACACCTGCGGGACAGGTACAGGACGGCAACAACTGCCCGAGTCACACCAGGAGTGCACAACCTCTCCATCAGTGCTCAGACTGTCCGCAATAGGCGAGAGAGAGGCTGGACTGAGGGTTTGTAGGCCTTTTGTAAGGAGGAGTTGCACTGCAGTTCTTAATGCAGCTGGTGGCCACACCAGATACTGACTGTTACTTTTGATTTTGACCGCCCTTTGTTCAGAGACACATTTTTCCATTTCTCTTAATTAAATGTGTGTGAAACTTTGTTCAGTGTATGTCTTGGTAGTGGAATCTTTTTATGTTCATACAAATCTTTCCACATGCCAAGTTTGCTAAAAATTAAAGCAGTTGAAAGTGAGAGGATATTTCTTTTTTTTCTGAGTTTATATAGTACCAGTCAAAAGTTTGGAGACACTTTCCCATTCAGTTTGGAAAGTGTGTCCAAACCTTTGACTAGTACTGTAAATATCAAATTATATGTATGTATTTTACATATTTTTTTTAAATATGCAGTGAGTGGTCTCTCTTTTTTTCCATGGCTGTATATATGAATGATGTATAAATCATAAATTGGAAAGTCATTTCCACTCAGTTCACTCACTAAAACATTAAAGGAGGACTTGGCCGATTGCACACTTCACACGCTACAACATGGGCTTATTCGTCATGAGGAGTACTACAAAGCATTTTTTACAAACGCGCTAACTGCCTGCTGTCTGAGTGCAGCTCTCCATACCAAGTAAATCAACCCTAGTGATGTCACGAGGCTTTCTAGCACTCCTCGAGATGAATAAACACATCTTTAAGTGTTAAAATCAGCAAAGTCCACCTTCAAAAGACCGTTTGAATTTATTGCCAATTGTCAGAAGCGATTGTATAACTCTCTCCTAGCGTCAAGGTTGCGCCATAGTTTCAGGGCAATAACACATTTGTTAGGCCCTGACAGGAACAGCTAAATAAGAATCCAGACTGGAGAAAGAAAAGAGAAGCAGGCCTGCTCTGGGGAAGAAGGTCAGATGTTCATATACCAGAAAGAAAGGCCCCGACGGTCGCATACTGACACACTATGAGGGCTAGTTGTCCGTACCCGGTCCATGATGTCCAGCTCACAGCGAAGTCTCTGGATGGCGCTGCCAATCTTCAGCAGCTGCAGCCGGAGAGCGTCATCAATGGGCAGGCAGGCTGCCACCCTGTAGGAGAAATCTGATGGAAAGCGGAGAAAAAGAGAAAGTGGGAGAAAAAGGGGGAAATGAGGAGGAGATGAGAGGACGTCAGGAAGGGCGTGTGTGCGCGTGCGTCTGTAAGTCATCTATTATCATCCCTGCCCGGGGCTGACCTATGACATTAGTGGGCAGAGAGTCATCCTTCAGGTTCTCATCCCACTCGTGAAGTTGCTTTTTCACTCGATTCATGAGCGACTCCTGCAAGATAAAAGGGGGAAGATGGAATGGAACTCGACCGTGGTGTTCGCGTTTTGTCACCCGATAGAATCCCATATGTCCCCGGGCCTCCCGGCCGAATCTACTCACAGAGTCGTAGAGTGCATAGACCCAGGGTGGCCAAGGTGTCAGACTGGCACAGTGAAACTTCCTCTGTGGTGGGTAACAGAGAAACACAAGCAACTATTATGTGGCGTGTAACAATAACACCAGGGTTGCCAGGTTTGCACTCATGGCTTTGTCCCAAGTTTCCATGTGAAATCATTTATTGTACGGACTTTAACGTCAAAATAAACCGTTATCTGCACAACCCAACTCCCTTCTCCTTCACACGATGTCTCCTCCGTTTGTCATCAAGTCAACATTACCATGAGGCATGAGACCATGAGACATGAATTCATGTTTGAAGATAATCAATATTATCTTTCAGATTAATACAAATAAAATAATTATTGTGTAGTACAGGATTTCACCGATTTCATTAAATGCCAGAAAACCACACAAGACCTAGGACCAACCCAGGTTCATAGTGGTAGAGCTAGCTTGCGTGTGACATACAGGATTATTTACACTCTACACTCTACACAAATTGCTATAAATGCGAGGTGGACTGCATGACACAGTATGTTACAAATTATAGATACTATAAAATGTGTTTTAGTAAGGGCTACGGGTAGGCAATAACTATAATTTGCAATAATACTGATATTAAAGAAAATATAGGAGTAAGCCATTACTAGTTAACTGTGCTTACCTTTCCCCAATCATTTTAAATGAAATAGTATGAAATGGTCAAATAAAACTCTCGCTCGTGGCTTGCCTTAAACATGCTTGCTTTATTAATAGACTAGACTAAACAGGGGAAGAGCAGCACATCTGCACACTAACTGGTCCTAATTATGTCTGTCACTTAGGTAAACACATGGTTGCCAGGCAATTGTGCGATTTCCAACTACCAAAAGTTGCTGAGAGGCTAAGTAGGGGGACAAACAGTGATGTTCTGTAAACTGTTTCATAATAATCTAGTTCTAGTCGGGGAAATGCATTTTAGGATGTTTAAGAAGCTGCCGCGTTACATAAAGATAGTCACACAAACGGATCTGTAGATATGAATATAATGCAATTTTTACACGCTATGCAATATGTGCAATCCAGTATGTGTTAAAATCATTGGTGTTAAAATCATTGCTCAATGGTCAAGATGAAATAGTCAACAGAAGGACTCTCCACACACATACCAGTACACAGGCACGTCTAATAGGCTACAATTACCACCATTGGCATCTAGGTCCGTGAGTCTCAAGCATTTTGACCCATGACCTTCAAGAGAAGCTGTTCATTGCTCGGGACCCTCCTCGCACGAGTGGGGGTCACCTTGTTTAAATAGCTAGCATAACATAACATAACATAACATAGCAGCATAAAAGTATACAGTAAACATACAAAATGTCTGAAGCAAGATTATAAATAATTTTATAAAGATTGGGAATACTGTAATTAAAAAGATTATTTCAAAATCTTGAAATAATCTTTTTAATTACAGCCTACCAGTACACAGGTTGAGGGCCACTACAGTATGTGATCACCAGACTACAGAGAGTCTCAAGAACTATATGGCTGCCACATGGCGTGACATTCACAACTACAGCATATTAACAACTATTTTAACAATGTGTAACCCAATGTATTGCCATTTGCCATCTCGATGGAAATCGTTAAAGAAAACGAATTTGGTGTTAAATCCTAGGTTTTTGTCACTTATCGACATCCTCAAATTATCTGAAAATATCGAGATGTTGATTGTGTCACCCACGGTACGTGTGTGTGTGTGTGTGTGTGTGTGTGTGTGTGTGTCTGACCTGACGATATGTTTTCCACCAGCACTGGGCTTGTGTACAGCTCTGGGATGGAGGTCTGGAGGATGGCCGCATGTGCAGCCTGGAGAGGGGGGTGAGCTGTATAGCAGTGAGGGGATCTGGAAGGATCCGCTCTGGAAGGATCTGGACCTTGGCTTGTCTGATTCTTCGGTGGGAAGGGAAGGGAAAAAACAACACAAAAAGAAAGAGGAGTAAGATCGGAGTGAAAAGCGCAGGCAAAAAGCAACAGAGGGCAAGATAAAGTGAGTGGACAGGAATTACACAGAGGGCGTGTTGGCCGAATGCATTTAGTTCATGACAGACCTCTGTGTACCCAAGCCGTAATAAAAGATACAGTGTCTGCCATTTCTACATTAACAGTGCCTTCTAACAACACCTAAGAGGAGTAGTTTGAGTAAACAGACGTCAAAGAAATGTATAGAGTCCATATTGCTCTGGCTATTCACTTCTAAAGACATACTGTAAGCGCACAGAGAACACAACAGGAATATAATCTATTTTTTGCCTTTCTCAAACAGAGATGGCACAAACACATTTATTACCGCCCGAGGACAACACTGACAATGACATAATTTATCATTGTGTGTTTGATTGATGGGAGGTTCAATAAGCATTGATGCCAGCAGCCAGACTCTCAGAGAGGAAGGAAATAACCACCAGCTAAAAGAAAAAAAATGTAGTCCGTTATATCTATTCTGATGCAAGACACTGGGGTATAGATATTATTATTATTTAGTGATGTCCTAGAACAATAAGACAGTGCCCGCACATATCATGAAGATTATGTCATTTCTACTGACCGTCTACTGATTACTGTTGAAATGAAACATGTAACCAATATGAAATAAACAGGAAAATAATTGATTATCAATTATAGGACATCAATAGCTTGGATATCCGTGCAAGATTTTACTGCCATGAAATACATTTACATTATTTAGCAGACGCTTTTATCCAAAGCGACTTACAATTAGTACAGTTCAACTGGTTAACCACCAGTTTTTGCAAGCAAATAACATTCTCTTAAAATAAGCGCAGCATCATGTAACAAAGTTACTTCACCTATGCATTTGCACAACATTACTCGAAAGTGTATCATTTACTCCTCAAAAGTCAACAATAATTACATTAATAGAAAGTTATCATTCGCTCTTCAAACAGTCAATAATTGCTAACTGCAAAGTGCTTAGTATTCTTAGAGCTGAACTAACAGAGTAGAAAGAGGAATTTATTTATTTTTTGTTGTGTTTTTTTTAAGGGAGGAAAGAATAAGGATTGTTAGTGGGATTAGTGCTACGAGGCAGAAAGATCGGTGGCCGAGGTACCTAGATGGAAATAGCAGCAAAAAGAACAAAGAGCTGACATGCGTTTGTAACATTGCTTAAAATGTGAATTGCATTTTAATGCCAGAAATTTGCTGTGCAACATTATATAACTACTCTATAACACCACTATATAAGAAATGGCTGCATGGCTGGCTGGCTTCATGCCAGAACCAATCAGCTGACAGTTACTGCCTTGTACCATCACTACCTCCTATTAAGCCCTAACCTACAATACCATTTTCAAGCTCAACAAGCTTAGCAAATCATAAAGGTGGAGCTGGCAATATATCAGGATTATTTTATATCATTACTGTGAAAAGAGTAAGTCCGCCCTCTAGCTGTTACTTGTTATTATTAAATCCAACTGAATGTCTCAAAACAGGAATAGGGATGTCTCTTGTCAAGAATGTTCTCTTTCCAAACTAAATAATACTGTTTTACTGTAAAAAGGTAAACAAGGGACGTATAGTGAACTAGACATAATTTCTTAGCATCTTACATACAATACACACAACTGTGTTTTATTCCGTGACACAACAATGTACAAAACTAAACAACCCAACTGTCTTTTTATTTACTCTCATAACAGTGAAAAGTGTTAGGGCTCTCACTAGAACTTTAAGATGAATAGGGTAACTTGGCACACTGGTGGCCAGTCTTGTTGTGAGACGCAACTGCCTTTCATAAGACCTTTTAATATTTTTACTATAACTGCAGAAATCACTTAGCAGCTTTTTCCATTGGACTAAGGTAGTGACCACTGTTAGCTATCCTAATATCACTTCCCTCCACCAGTGTATATCCAGGCACTACACTATCCCATACGAATACATTCAAATGTTATATTCCATGGAGAGAGAAAAACAGCCAATAGCAAGTTAATAGTTTATCATAAGGTTACTCTGCTTTCATTTTGACTTTTGGTTTATGAGCCAAATTTAACTTACCCATCTGCTTGAGTTCTTATCTCATGAACCTTGAATCTCTGTCTCCCTATAGCTTTCACTTTGACTGTCTCAATTCCATATTCCTGCTCTTCCCGGTAGGCATAGATCTCGGCAGTTGTTCCAAACTCTGCCTCCGGTTCACTTGCGTCACTGCAGAGGGATACAAATTCATCCAAGTAAACCATTTGAAAGACAGCCAATATCCATTCACTGCAGGTGGGGCAGGATAATCTAGTGGTCTGGGTGGGTCGACTCCCAGCCGAATGGTCATGGGTTCGACTCCCCGGCACCGCATGCGTTCTTGAACAGGACACTCGCTCCTCAATGTTTGCAACTGCTAAATTATTAAATGAATTGTGACTGTAATCATTGTCTTCCCCTGGGGGGGGGCTTTACCAATGCTAGCAGTTTACTAATCCTCTAGGAGTAACCACTGATGGGTAGGCATATATACCTGTGCGCCAGCACAGCAAAGGTGCGGTCCCTCTGAATCACGCTGCGCATCATGCTGACCTCCTGGGGCCTGAAGAGCTGCAGAGGCAGCGTCTGGCCCGGCACCAGCATCACAGCGGTGTGCGGCAGCACCGGGATGGTCTGACAGCTGTCGTCATCGTGCACCGTGCGGCCATGGAACTCCTCCATGTCCGAGCCCAGGTACTATCACCACAATGGACACCGTACGTAAGACATCAACCAACACCATCTACCGTACATGGAGCATTAAGGCAGTTACACGGCATCAATTGACTAAATGCACCAGGTAGTTTTTGCGCGTTTCTGAATACTGAACCGACAGATTGTCAGGTCACAATCTATTGAGGTGGACGGGTTCTGTGTCGTTACTCACAGCATGTGACGTAGGAAGGCTAGTGTCAAAGTTGATGATATTGGGCTTCACTGCATCCTCACTGTCACGGTCTTCAGTTTCCATGTCATCCTCCTCTTCTTCCTCATTCTCTGTAATTGTTTTTCAATGAGTGCAAGCATACTGAAGAGATTATACGTAGTGCTTACAAGTTAATACTGGGTTTCGTCTACTGCGTCAATGATTAACTATAATAACAACCTCAACACTGGTTTTAAATTGAAAGGGGCTTATCTAAAATCAATGCTAGATAGAAAACTCAATTACGTATATAATATTATCTTGGTATTCTCTTTCTTGAAAACAGGCTATAATCATATTAGACTGGCCTTTCGTGGAAGAATTACAGCTACGAGTACAATTCTTCACTTCCGCATAATTCTCGGAAACACTTAAACTAACAACTCTCCTGTATTATGCTGAAGCTACATGGTTTTTACCGGGTATGAGTAACTGATTGCCCATGTTGTCGTTAATATTGTTGTCTCCTACACCCCTTTCGTCAGCCATAGCCTTGTGTTTACAATCTATTCCCTCCTTCTATGGTGTCTTCAACGTGAAACAAACGTGCTCCCGATCGCCCTCTATCGTCCGAAGATGAAATGTCGGGTCCAGTAGAGTAGATGATACAAACAGCAGCAACATCGTCTGGACACTGACTCTACACAGGGTCAGGTGTTCTCAAAAAGATGGTGCACGTATAATTATACTGACTATCCACGTATAGTCGTTTGAAATATTGCAGGGGAAAAATGTATAAGGGCTAAAGAATGAATTAAGGTCCCTTGATGAGCAGAATTGACCTGAAACGTCAGATGGTTTGTTACAAAGCACCATCTGATCTGGGACGTCGTCCTCGGAAACTGTTTGGAAAAGGGCAGGCACTTTCAAAAAATACTTGGCTGTGATTAAATGAACCATCTATCACCGTCTAACGTCACACGTAAATCTCGTCCGTAGCCAGTAGCTCCTCCGAGGACGTCGATTCGTCCGAAACACTTGTGGTTCGGCCACAAGCGCATTGAAGCCTGGGAAAAAAACGGACTCTCGCGTATCCAGCGGCCTCGCAAGGTAAGAGGGGAGCAGAACGTCTAGATTTAATACTCGAAATAAGGTAGTCCCATCATATCTAACCTTCAATTAAAATCTACAAATAGCTAGTGATCTTTAAATCGGCCCGTGAAAATTCCCAGGCTCTCTCATTGACTACAATGCCCTGCATTTTTGCCAAGCGGACAACTTTTATGCCGCAGGGAAAAGAATAGTTACGTCGGAAGCTATAAATATTCCAAAACCTATGTGGAACAAACTTTTAGTCTTTTAACTTGAGTGGCATTATTAAAAAAAAAAAAAAAAAACACACATTTGGGGTTTTGGTAATTACAAAATCTGGTGTAGTTCAATCATTTCCTACACTTGCACACATCAGCATCCTCCTTTGCACATAAATGCCTGGGCTACACATGCATAGAGTAAGTTACTGATGGTATACACTTTAACATCCAGTTTATATATACACTAGGACAAGCGACTGGCACTTCCTTTGCGTTCCAGATAACGTTTAACCCTTTTAAATAAGCCACATGAAGACAGTGGTGTTGGTAACCAATATTTATTAAGGTCTTAACAAAAAGCTGCAGTTCTGGTGTCATGAGATATTGTCCCGTCATCTGCACCATCTTCCAACCGACGTCCACAGCTAGCTGCCACGACGGGCGAGGTGTAGTCCCCAACCAGCGTTGTGCCTGCTCGCCTCAAATGTGGGTGCACAGCATGGACAGTAGGCTGTAGTCATCAGGGTAGCTTGGCAGAGAGCTACTGGTGAGGGGAGGGTCAGGGTACGTTTACTTGGACCTCTGCCTCATCTTTCTCCTTTTACGCTTCAGCCTGCAGACAGGAGATAAAGCATTAGGAAAGCCACTGGTACACTTGAGACTGGCATTTAACACAGGACCGATTACAAATCACAGTAACAGAGTGTACTCCAAAGCGATACAATTGACGTTACAGCGTTAAAGACCGATAAGGGTCAAGGATGCCGACAGGTAGGCCAACTATGGGGCTCGAACCCATGACCTTCCAGCTGGAGTCGAACAACCAGACTATGCCGCCCCCCTCCACCATTAGTACAATTTGTTTTAAATGTTTGGGACTACAGTAGAACTAGCAATTAATTGGCAGTTTATACAATATTTACCTGCGCATACGCTTCTTCCTCCACTAAAAAGAAAGAGAAATACATTAGGGCACAACTGTATTAAAACGGCCATACGTGCATCGTGTGGGCAATAGCGTGTACTTGGGTGTTACAGAACGAAGCCACAACGACATAATCAACTTTTAAAAATAAAGTCTTTACTGGAGGCCAACGCTGCAACAATAAGTCACGTTCAGTTACCGTAGTATATGCGACTGGGAGCAACCCTTATTGAAGCAGCACTAGCCAACGGCCACTGTTAGCTTACATCAGGAGCAGCAGTGGACGTTATTGGGCAGACAACGGCACGAGTAATCAAGTATTTTACCACATTAGCTTGTAACAAGACACCTTAATGCATTTGGTACCCAGTAGCAGTGGAAAGGCGTACTGCCACCAAGTCACATTTTAACTGGAAATAGGAAAAGGCTCGCTAGCTGCGTTGTTACCAAGACGATACAAACCAGTAGATATCACGTTTAGGTTGATGTACTCACCTTGGCTCTCATCCTGTAGAGATAAGTCTATAACATAAGAAAATAAAAACTCTATTAGATAGTGTGGATGCTTTTAGAAACCTGCAGATACATTTAGATTAGCTTTGCAGTAACGTCTTCTACTTACCTCGAAGCGAGGAGAGCAATGAAAGAGGATGTGACGAAATAAAGGGCGGTATTTATACGGAAGACGCGTCATAGTAATTCTATTGCCTCTGCTTAATGGGAAATGTAATTAAGAGTAATATAGGTTTAGTGGTAAAAATGACTGTCAATCATATGATTATTGCTATAAAAACATATATTCCGTAGCTATATAGTTTTAAGATTTTAGGGGTAGCACATTCACTCCATGTAGGCTACACTGTCTGTAAGAATATGGGGAGCATGTTTTGATACTCTATTATAACATCTTTACGATACACTCTGCTATCGATTCGCGATAGGTAGCATAACGCTCCAGGCTGCCCCGGCACTCCACGGCCGGATACTCCCGTTTAAAGGCCCTCCGCCGCACTACTTGCTTTGCTTATGGCCATACCACCCTGAACACGCCCGCTCTCGTCCGATCTCGGAAGCTAAGCAGGGTCGGGCCTGGTTAATGCTTGTAGGTAGACCGCCTGGGAATACCAGGTGCTTTAAGCTTTTTCTTTTCTTTGCCCAGGGTTAGGTTCGGAGTTTCATGGGCCAAGGAGGACGGGGTAGTTTCTGGTTAAAACTCGGGCCCAACATTTTCTAGTCCCTCGCATAGACACATTAAAAGGTAGCATTGAGGGTAATCTAATAACATTCTCAGAATAAGAAAGTTTGCACATACAGGGAATAAGTACTCCATACTTCCTTAGGAGTTGAGGAAGCTACCCTAAGAGCCAAGGCAGCCCGATCATATCTCTAACTTTTAATAAAAAATGTAAAAACACCGATAGCCAGTAATCTTCCCATGAGCTTTATTTTGGGCCCCGAAATCCCATAGGATCATAGTAAATCAAAAAGATATTATGCTTTTGCATTGGTGTGCCATTATTGCAAATAAACTGTCCTCGCTTGCTCGTAAAAACGAGGAAAGTTCTGTACACCACTGTACACCCACGATTTCGCATACAAAACCAAAATAACTAAGATTAAGATCAGAATTTGTATTTCCCCAACATGTTCTATAAAAACCATGGTACCAGACAAATAGAGCGCAGCACACAACCAGAGATGAGAAGTACAACTTAGTTACTGTAGTATGATCGCCAGACACAGGTAGGTCAATTTATATTTGTATTTCACTTGAGGCTTTAAGTCGTTTAAAAAAAAGTTTTAGACAGCTTCTCTTAAGATTACTGATCAAGCAATTAAATCTAAAACCTAGCGAATACGACAGCAGAACAGAAGAGTGGATACACGCGATTGACACCTGCACAGTAAAAACACAAAGAGCCAACGGGTTAAGTGATCATTGAATTCAGTTGTGTGGTAGTGGACTTGATTGTTAGACATTGCTTTGAGGACTGGTCCAAATAATTGACCTCAAAGTAATTGCACTTTACGTGCATTTCCGTCACCCTTGTTTTGTCCCCCAGACAAATACTTGCACTCTTCATGAAAGGGTTGTTACATCTACCACCCCTGCACACATGAACTGGTCTTGTTCAAGAAATCTGATGCAGTTTAACAAATCAGTTCTTTCCATTACACAAAGGCCTGGGCCTCTTTTTATTTAATATCTATATTTAAATAAACCTTTCCAGACTAAAGCTGTAACCGCAGACTGGACAAAAGTGGGCAGGCCAACATGGAATCAGCTTTACTATTAAGTTAGTATAGATAAGACACATTACTTCCTTCACATTCAAGATAACCTTAAAACCTTTTAAATAAGCCACATGGAGACAGTTGTGTTGGTAACCAATATTTATTAAGGTCTTAACAAAAAGCTGCAGTTCTGGTGTCATGAGATATTGTCCCGTCATCTGCACCATCTTCCAACCGACGTCCACAGCTAGCTGCCACGACGGGCGAGGTGTAGTCCCCAACCAGCGTTGTGCCTGCTCGCCTCAAATGTGGGTGCACAGCATGGACAGTAGGCTGTAGTCATCAGGGTAGCTTGGCAGAGAGCTACTGGTGAGGAGGAGGGGGGGGGTCAGGGGTCGTTTACTTGGACCTCTGCCTCATCTTTCTCCTTTTACGCTTCAGCCTGCAGACAGGAGATAAAGCATTAGGAAAATACGTTACAAATCTCAGTAGTAAATAGTATGTACTCCTGTATAGGCAACATGCGGCATCATGTCACAGTAGTTAACTACAGCTCATCTGGAGTCAGCATATGACATAACGCATTGCCCCCAGAATGTGTATACTACAATATAACTAGCAGTAAATTGGTGTAGTGGAGGCAAAAATGCTTACCTGCGCATACGCTTCTTCCTCCACTACAAGAAGAGACAAGATTCATTATGACACAAAAGGTAAAATCGCGTAAAATGTACTGTTTGAGCAATGGCGTTTACATTGTGTTGCAGAACGAAGCTAACAATACATTTAGTTTAAGAGCATGCATTTACCGAAGGCCAGATACAGAAGAAGAAAAAAATGAACCGTACAATAGGGTTTAATAACTAAACAATGCAATTGATCCAATCACGTTGGAAGTTCGTAAACGCGACACATGATGACGCACTAGCCACCAGCTACCATTAGCCTATAGCATGAGCAGCAGTGGACGTTATTGTGCAGACAACGGCACATTCGAATTTCAGAAATAAGGTACTTTATCAGCTTGGAAATAAGACACATGTAAAAAATTTTAGTTCGACCATTTACGAGAAAGAGGTAATTACTACGAATTCGTATTACGGGACGTTAGGAAAATGCTTGCTTGCTGCATTGCTACCAAAAACGTTGACCAGGAAGATACAAACCAATATGTATCAATTCAACTGAATAACTCACCTTGGCTCTCATCTTGTGGAGATAGCTCTATAACAGTAGAACAAGAAACAGGTATTAGATAGTGCGGATGGGCTTTAGAAATATGCTGATAAATATAGATTAAATTTGCGGTAAGGTTTCCAACTTACCTCAAAACAAGGAGAGGAACTGAAAGAGGATGTGACGAAATAAGAGGGCTGTATTTATACGGAAGATGGCATCATATTCAATCGCCATCATGTATCTATGCGTAATGGGAAATGTACTCAAGAGTAATATATCTTACTGGTAAAAATGAATGTCAATCACAGGATTATTAGTATAGAAAAACATATGTAGCAATATAATATTAAATGGTCACCTGAAGTATAGTTGAAATTCTATTTATATAATTTTACAAGCTAGTAATTAGGTTACGACATAATCACTGCCAAACAAATTTTCTACCGTCCCCCAAATAATTTATGCATCTTGCAGGAGTTGTGCAGGTATGACCGGATTATCTGTGCTTTCTTTTAACTGGCTGTTGCTGTTCATGTATAAATCTGTCTTTAAATCATACCCAATTATAGGGCTGATACTGATAAAACACGTTTTATCAGTATTTAAATAAAGTTTTTATTTCCCCAAAATAAATAAAAAAAATAAATATAAATAAAAAACAGAATTTGTCCCACCTGGACATGGCATTAGCCTACTTCCTTACTCATTCATAAAATACACACAATCATTCTGTTCCTATACATATATGATATTCCACAAAGGCCCAATGAACCGTTCACTCATTAAAGTTGACACGCTGAAAATATAATTCCCAAAGTTAATTATGCCTCAAGATATAAGTAAGATAGTATAAATTAATATTGAATGTTGAAAAGACCAAGACAAACTTGTTTTAATGTTTTTTTTAAAGTTTCCATTCATGGTTATAAAACCATCTTATTCCTCTGAGATATCTAAATGAAATCCAAACAGATCACCTAACTGTCCAACTTCATTGAAAATGCCTCCCAAAAATGTGGGAGAGCAAATAACAGATCACGTATCATTTAGAAGTTCTCTAATAGCAAGAAAGCATTAAATTCCATCTTTAATCTTTTCAAATCACAATTTCTGTAGAAGCGGCAGTATTTAGCACTAGTTTTAAAAAGGTCTATTCATTCAGATATTTTCTCAAAATGTTATTGCTTAAATTGATCATCATTTTTTAAGGGTTCCAACAAATAACAGCCAGAACAGGGTAAAGACTTTGAGCAAAGGACTATTATATAAATCTTTGTACAGACCATGTTATGTTAATTTTGATCAAAATATCAATTGCTTACTTGCTATTTGAAGTCATAAATTGTAGGTTATTTCATTCCATTCATTTAAAACCCTTTACTGCATTGCTTACAACAGCTTTTAATAAACGTACTACTATTTGTGCCTAGTAACTTGCAATAAGAGGGTGTCAATATGTTAGCGATCTATTTGAAATTGAACTAAAATCCCCTTTTTGTAATTTTTCTGCAAGCATTTTCTCTTGCCCTACCCAGACCCTGAAAAGCGCTATATAGCTATATATATATATAGC
>JAOEHI010000020.1:474554-511602 GCA_025447815.1 Percopsis transmontana
ACACACACACACACACACCCACACACACACACACACACACACACACACACACACACACACACACACACACACACAAAGACAGACTTTAAATAGGATTTGTTGTTCACCATACCTTGGTGTTACCTTGTTGCCTGCTTACTTTACATTTTATTTAAGATTACCATAACAGTTAAGGTAATTTAACCAAGTTAAAGTGGTGGTATAAAATCTTTTGCCATTGTGTAAAACCTCCAATTTTTGGCAGGATATTTTAATATGTAGTCTATACACATGCATAATAACTGGTTTAGTTTCTTCAATCACCATGAAATCTATCTGTTGAGAGAAACCATTTTCAGCAAAAGTTATCACCTGGTTGCGAATCCAGGCACCCAACTGGACAAAGCACACATGCATGCATTGTGCATTTGTCCTTATTCTGTTTCTATGGGTCTGTTCGAAACGGGGTGAAATGCTTCTCTCAGGAGGACAGCAAGGCCTCAAGTGTTGTTCTAAACTGCCTGCTAAGATGATTTCAAACTGCGTGATGGTCATGCTGACTTCACACATTAATGTAAATGCTTTCCTATAAAGCTGTTCAAAACCAACGAACGTAGGCTACCCTACACTGTGTGTTTCAGGGACCTGTCTTTCTTCAGCTATGCCCCCTCGGGGCAATCAATACAAATTGCCCCTTTAATGTGAACAACAAATCCTTTTAGCAACACATAAACACGGGGGGCTGCACTCTTTCCTTGTCATGTGATATTAATGTTTGCGGCTGATTGATGCAGATATGACTTCCATGATGTTTTTCCCCCCTCTTCTTGTCTTGTGCAGAACACCTTCTATCCTTTGTTCTCCGCGGACTGACTGAGTTAGCTGGTAAGAAATGTCAGCCGAGATTGCTTAACACCACAGTACGTGCTTTAACAGCATGCGTGACAACATATTTGCTTTTCAACACATTTGCTTGGTTAGTTGAAGTCAAGACGCTAAAATTCCAGTTAAACTACATTCACGGGAACAAACAACAAGGTACAAACTGTAAACAGATTCTACAGAATCACACCCTTACAAAGTGTACATGCCCCTTTGGACATTTTTTTTAGACTGAAAGCGATTCACATATAATAGCAATTCTTGACTGTTTTGAGGAGTGAATGATAACTTTCGAGTAATGTACTAAAAATGCATAAACTAAGTAACCATGATGACATGATGCTGTCCTTATTCTAGGAGAATGTTGTTTGCTTGCAAGAACTGGTGGCTAACCAGTTCAACTGTTGACAAATGTACTGATTGTAAGTCGCTTTGGATAAAAGTGTCTGCTAAATGCTGTAAATGTAAAAAAAAAAATCAAACAATATCTGTTATATAGTGTAAATTCAACCAAGTTGAAGGGATATGGGGCTTTTGTAAAACCCTTGACTCAAGCTTCGTTACCTTAATCCCTGGTTCGCGGTGAGCGCTGGACCAAAAAGGATTTTTTCATCCTGTATTTACTTCCATTGTTCCTCAAAAACATACTTCTAACATGTTTACAAAGCTGATCGCCTTCTTTATTGGTAGTACAGTAGCTATTCTCAAGTTAGAGTTACATTTTCAATTTATAATGAAAAACATAAATTGGCCTATATCTTATATTCAACACCGTAACAATTTGATTCTGCAAACTGGAGTAACTTAAGAATACATACTACCAGTAGAGATTGGACACATTAGATTAGATTGGACACTTTGTAGACACATTAGTGTGTGTTTTTGAGAAATAATGGAAGTGAATGCAGGATGAAATAAAGTCAGAGAACAATTGATAATTTTAATGGAGAACGTAAGCACATTTAAATGTTATTTAATATAAAAAATGTATTTGAACAGTGCATACACCTATAATGTGTGTTGAAAGCCTTACACGTTTACATATAAATTAACATCTATGTTCCATCCATCTATCTATCTATTATAGATGTATTCCTGCTAAGGATCAAGTGGTCACGGGCCTCACACACACACACAGTTTCTGATTACTACTTCTATGCTGATTACCCTATCCTGCATGTGTTTAGAGGTGGGAGAAAAAATCCATGCAAATCATCAGACAGTATGCAGACAGGACCTGGGAAATCCAATCCACAGCCTCTGGTCTGTCAAACCCAAGGCGCTTGTGTGAAATATATATTTATATAGTGGTACAATATGCACTTTCATCAAACTGTTACATAACTTGCATAACTTCTCCCCAAACAATACATGAATCTTATTTGCAAAATGTCTAAATGCCCATTTAGGTGTCATGGAGGCAGGGCAGGATGGTCTAGTGGTCTGGGTGTTAAGCTCCCAGCCAGAAGGTCTGTGGTTCAAGCCCCAGAGTTTTTCTACCTGTAAGCGTCCTTGAGCAAGATGCCTAATCCCCCTACCTGCTCCTTGTAATAATTCTACAACTTCATTGTAAGTTGCTTTGGATAAAGGCGTCTGCTAAATGACCTAATTGTAAGATTCCTACACCCAGAATGCCCCTCATCACAACTAAGACCTTACCCATTTATAGAAACATTTTAGTTAGTATGCAGATGTAGCACTTTTCTGTATTGTTACAGCAATACCCTGTACTAACCCTACCCTATCCACTTTCTTATTTGTATTGTGCATCATTTAGGGCCTAATGTAACTATTCGGCAGACCAACAGCTTAAACTGCATTAACAGTGTGTGCGGTGGCTTAAATTGATAGAAAGGATTCTATCCTGTAATCTAAAGCATTTGAACTGCTTGTTCTGGACTTTAGGGTGGATTCTTTTTTACGAGTCGATGTTCCCTGTACCGGCGCCAACTTCTCTGTCACAGGAACACCTGAGTGAACTTGATGGCGACATTGTTTTGCCCAGACTTAAGCCACCGTATTTACCTACAGCCAGGTGAACGCAAAACACGGTTCACCAAATTTCACGATGGGACAGGATGAGATCACGTTCACATTATTATTCACGTTCTATATATTGCGATTAGCACGTTTTAACAGTGTATAAAAACACGTGAAAAAACACAGAAAAACAAACGTCATTTTTGAGCTTGGTTATCAGCAGATGGTAAAAGGTTGAGCTGCCCTATACATTCGCAGCAGGACAAATGTGACAAGCATAGTTAGCTAAGTACACAATCGTGAATGGTGTAGTTGACTCATACAAAACAAGTTCAGCATGTATAGAACTGGTTTTGTCTGCGGGGTTCGGGACTACATAGATTCAAGTCAGATAGGTGATACCTCAGATCTGGGCAGCTGTAAGTAGGTCTAACTTGAGCTGGCAGGGAATATTGTGTAATAAAGGGGCTTGTCACGTGACAATGTAGCTAATATTTCCTATGTTTTGCTTAAAAGAAGCTGAATGATCTATCATAAATCTTGGAAAACCTTGATAAATGCATTTCTTAAAGAGACGGTAGACCCACCACAGGTCAATTGCGACAACTCCGTCCTACAAGATGTACATACCTTCGTGGGTTTGAGCGCAGGTGGATTGGAGGAACCATGGCAGCAAGACGCACAGAAGTAGAGGCTTGTGAAAAATAGCCATCATTGGTCAAAAATTATACATAATGATGTGCTACATGAACATCACGACAGAGCAATCCCTTTCCCTCTGATACTTAGTTCTGTCCTCTTTAGTGAAAGAAAGTAGACTTATTCCATCATATCGCCATTAACTCCATTTGCACCGTCACGCAAGTAGGTTTTCTTCATTCTTTCTCTCACGTTCGTTTCAATTTAATTTACGTGCAGGCAAGCTAAATGACTAAAACCATGACAAGTGATACGTTCCCGTGTGTTTTACTCTAGTCTAGTTTGAGTTTGAAAATCACTACCGCTCACTGATTTATGCGGAGCTGTGAGCCAATCGGAAGGAGGAGCATTTGCCTCTCAGCTATGGTATGCGTGGATTTCTACAACAACAGGGTTCGGCACCGACTTATTTTCAGTGATCAACAATGGGCCGTGCTAACAAAATTATATACTACATATTATTATATGGTCATCCACATTGCAAATTCAAAATTGAGCCGATATGCATCCCTCCCTCCAATTTACCTGTGACTTTCTATATTTTTCTATATCAGTTCAACGCATTTCACCACTGACTGAGTGGGTCCTTGCCCACCATTGGTTGGTTCGTTAGAAGACGAATACATTCCCTACGGTTTTATATGAAATTTCACAATCAACATTCATTTAACAAAATTTTAATTTAAATGACCACAGAACCAGTCAAAAGTGTCATTGCTACTAACCTCCTATAATTTAAAATGTTATTCAATTATTAGTAGCGTAATTTATACAGTAGGTCATATGTTTTAAAAAGTATATCCCAAATGCATGTGATATAATCTATAGAGGGGCAGAAAGCCTCAGACGGTGTGTGAGAGGAAAGTCTTCATCTCAGTTGCACGCCCTATCACCCTATCGCCCCATAAAGGGCATGTTTCACCTGTTGTTTTTGTAAGGGTGTATTTATTGTTGGCTGAAGCCTATCTGCATCTGCACTGTTGGGGCATGGCGTCTTCGACCCTTGCACTTACAATTGGTCGATGATAATATTGGTGTTATAGAACTTATCTTGCTGTGCATGCAGTTCTGCCTCCATAAGGGGATAAGAGCTAAACAAATAGCTCTTATTCACTCCATAAGTGGATACGAGCTAAACAAAAAGTATATATATATAAATATCATGAGAGAGAGAGAGAGAGAGACGGGAAGTGCTTGCCTTTAAATCACAGCTAATTTCTTGTTTGGTGAGAAAAGAAGAGGAAAAACTCTTGTCTTATGTCATGGTCTGTCTGAAAGAGGCAAGCCAGTCAAACTGCTCTCTGGAAACCGGCCCTGCCTGCAGACCCGGTTTTTTCTCTCCTGGGCAAAAACCTCTGGTGTTTATATAAATATAGTCACACACACCGTCACTCAAGGGGGAACAAAAGTCAGTTCACCGCAAAGCTGTCAGTTATTAAACTAAGACGGATTCAAAAAACATATAGTTAATATTTCACCGTACTACCAGGAAGTTGTAAGCGTTTGTTCACTGGCAAGATGAATAACAAGTGTACACAAAATAAGTATCTGTTGAACCATTATTTAATTAAATACTAATACCACATTACAATTATTCAGCTAAAGTCAACATTCTATTTGTAATATTGCTGACCAATTGGTAATTCATTAAGTATGCAAGTGTCTAATAATTCACCATATTACTGTAAATGATAAATGAAACCATTGTTTAAGCATTTTAAAATGTTTTTGTTCCCATAACCATTAACATTTATTTGTAGCAAAATGCATGAAGTCGCTGTCCTCTGTGATGAATGATGCTGGCAAATAGTGACCTCTTCTGGTAAAACATAAGCTACAGAAACAACTCCAATGTTGTTTTTCAAGCCGCTCAGCCTGCACAATGCCACTAGAAAATATTGATTCTATTCATTAAAATGATTCATATACAGATCGGATGGGACCAGGCCAGCCATAGAGAAAAAGGGTTTATTTTTAATACAGCAGGATTTTGTTTAGTTACATCACATACAGATATGCACATGCCTCCAGGATCCAAACGCGGTCTTCACCATTTAACACCATCTTCACCGTTAAACCTACTCATATAAATACAGTAGGCCTACAGAAGGAATAATCAAGATATAATCTCCCATTGATAATCACAGTTTCACATACACCGTCTACTTAAACGGTTGTAATCCTCAAACATCCCAAAATCTGCTATACCAAATAAGTGTGTTTGCAAAACAAAAGACACTGTGACGATTCATGAGCGCAACACCTGCCCCTCAAGGGAACATGCATACGATCATAATAAAAACCAGCCTATCCTTGACCCTGAAGTTAATCTGGTGTCTTTATACATGATAACTACAGTATAAGGCCACAAACCCAAAATGACCCAAACTAATGATTTAACATAGAAAAGATGATGAATATGAATAGGCCTACTACAGAGTCTGTGGAAGGTGTACTACATGAGTCATTTTTACCCGTGCATGGCACAAATATATATTTTAATGGAGAGAAATCTCCCGGTTCTGCTGGTATAAGTGACTTGATTTTACTGTTTCTGAGTTTTTGATATGCTAGTGAATTTTTGTTATTTAAATGCAACACCATAATACTGTCATACTTACCCTGTTTGCTTGCTAATGGAATATGTATCTGAAATACGTATCATAACAACCATTTATAGATTAATAAACAATATATTACATTCAAAGCATTGATTTATTTCTTAAATCAGGTTTAAGAAATAAATCATGCCTTGATATGCAATTTATAGTCTGAAACAAAAAGACACCAGTTAAAGCAGCAGGTTGGATTCCTTCAGTGGGCAGACAAGCAACACCACTGTGCCTCTCTTTTTATGTATGTCAGCCTTCACATTGTGTGTTTCTTACAGTAATTGTATGGATATTACTGTCATTTACACATTGTATTGACACAAAGACCGACCTACAGTATAAAACTGCCACTTTTAACCAGTTTTAACTAGTGCATTTACCTTTAAGTAGGTTTCTAGTTCCATCATCCAACTAAATACAGCTCCACAAAATAATTTTAAAAATAATTTGAAAGAGATATTTAACTTACTGTATAACCATTCTTACCTCATATAGTCCACATTATCCTTCAGTTATGGAATTTAATGGCCATTGACTTCCATTGTTTCTCAAAAATAAAGCTGATGGAGATCTCTACTCAAAGTATGCATTCTCAAATTCTAAAAACTAAATGTTCTGGGAGATTCTGGGTCCTTGAACTCCACAATCAAAGGATTTTTTCCTTCAGAATATAAGTGTTTCCAGTATACATGATTTTTTAATAACTCTTTAATAAGTCTTTCATGCTCTGTCTCAGCCCACAGAAAAGGGATAATAACCCATATACAGTGTATATGAAATGGCTCCAAAACTAAAGGCGTTAAGAGAATGGGCCTTGTGCAAGAAGCTCTCGGGGGATTTAGAAGAATATGCGGCATTCAGCAAGTTTTTAAATTCACAAGTGGTCACGACGAGATAGATAGATTATGACTTAATACCGTTTGAGATTGATATGTGCCTATACGTTTACTGACTACAGGACTTAAACATGTGAACTTGCAAAGCAACTCTTTTTACTGTTCCCTGTCGTTTTTATGGATGGCCTTATATGGCAGTATTATATGGTACGAAAAGAAATGGGTTCTTGCATAAGGCCCAATATGTGACACTGCAAAATAGCGTCTTTGTCTGTGGCGAATTTCTAGTTTGGGAGACACATATTCATGCTTATAAACACTGACTGGACTGCCCTCTCGCACCACACACACACACGCGCAAACAAACACACAAACACACACCCACACCCACACCTTTGCCCACAATGAGTTTTCTTCACAGTGACCAAGACACAGGTACACTTTCTTCCTGTCTCACCACTGTGACAAAGGCCCACAATAGAATAAAACATGCTTCTACCACATGGTGAACAAACCAGTAGGTGATGGCAGTTGAAAACTACGCACTCGACTAACAAGCAATGTTCCTACTGACAAGAGGTGGAAAAGGATGTGTTTGCTTATGGCTAGTGTATATTGGTGTTATTGAATATGGACAACATGACAACAGGTTTTGAATTAGCACTAAAAAATGCTTGAAAAACTCTAACTGCAAACACAATCTAACCTAATCCTTACCGTAATCACCATACCACATACCCACCACTCCCCATACATAAATCAATAAATAAAATACAGGTAGATTCGTGCAGGCTTCTTACTTCTTATTCTTGAGTTGATTGGCCAGCCAATCAAGGCCCTCGTAGAGGCCGTCACCGCTGGTAGCGCAGGTAGCCTGGATGTACCAGTTACGGTGACGGAGGGAATGCAAACCACACTTGTCTGTGATCTCAGCCGCATTCATAGCATTCGGCAAGTCCTGTCAGAGACATTTCAAACAGGCGAGAAGAGATTATCACCCTTCCGTTAGGACATCTGAAAGCAAGTGTGGATGACGTACAAGATGCAGAGGCACGTTTCTGTTGAGCTGTGACAAGGCCGGCTGGCTAGTTGGCTAGCTAGCTGGCTAACGTAAAAAACAGAATAATGTGTACGTATTTTAATGGTTTGTAGTTCGAGGTTCTTGCCTGCTTATTGGCAAACACGAGCAGCACAGCGTCTCGTAACTCGTCCTCCGCCAGCATTCTCATCAGCTCCTCTCTTGCTTCGTTCACACGCTCCCTGTCGTTACTGTCCACCACGAAGATCAGACCTGACACACAGACATGACGTGACATGGATGTTTGCAGGATTGGGTTTCTGGGAGAAACCGAGTTTACCGAGGTTATCCGTCCAGTCATTTAAAGCAGCAGTGCTTTTCAAACGCTTTGAGACGCCAGCCCACAAAATAAGTTTGCTCATAGCTTGCATGTGTGCAAACTTCTTTTAGCGTATAATATAGCATAACCTTTATGCCATTGAATAAATGGATGCATATTTTACGTAAAAAATTTAAATACAATAAAACTAAAAGATAATAAACTTTTGATGTTGAAATCCTCCTGCAACCCTGCAAAAAAAACACTGATTGTAAAAGTCAATTACAATCAGGTCATTTAGCAGAGGCTTTTATCCAAAGCGACTTACAATTACATGGTGCTATTGCATGGAGCAGATAGGGGTTAGGCATCTTGCTCAAGGATGCTTATAGGTAGGCCAACTCTGGGGCTCGAACCCATGACCTTCCGGCTGGGAATCCAACACCCAGACCACTAGACTGTCCTGCCCCCTAAAAAAAGTGTGTACTTGTGTGCTTCATCCGGTCATGGATGAAGGTCCAAACAATATGGCATTAAGATTAGTTCCTCCCATCCGAGGGATTTCACGGTGACTGGAGACTAAACACCAATGCTGCTGTTATGCTGCTGCTATTAGCCACCCATACACCACATATCAAAACATTGTGCTCAACATGGGACATGTGGAATAAACTGAAGTAGCATAATGACATCACATCTTGCACCTCCACCTAGGACCTGCTCTCCAAGGGGAGGTGGTCCCCAAGAGGGATTTCTTAACTCACCTTGTGTGTTCTGGAAGTAGTGTCTCCACAGGGGCCGGATCTTGTCTTGTCCACCCACATCCCACACAGTAAAGCTGATGTTTTTGTACTCGACTGTCTCCACATTGAACCCTAAAATGAACAGCAAGCTCATAGCACCTAAACAGCTGTAAAGTACGACACCGCTTCCCAACCATTGAGAACTATTATTGGTAACTCTTCCGCGGCCAGTGCACTTTATTTCTGGTTATTCTTTTATTTTTTTCCAGCTTACTAAAACTTTAATTCGACAGGCCCCCCAATGCACCCTTGTCTGAGTACGTACCAATGGTTGGGATTGTGGTGACAATTTCGCCCAGTTTAAGTTTGTAAAGGATTGTAGTCTTTCCTGCAGCATCCAGCCCCACCATCAAAATCCTCATCTCCTTCTTGCCTATAAGACTCTTGAGCAAATTGCCAAAAATATTCCCCATGACTTAGACGAGGTTCCTCAGCTTCAAGCGTGTGGAGGTCCAAACAGAATGCTCAGTGCTTCTCCGAAAGGTCTTGCTTGTCCAAAACAGCTGAAAGAAAGTAGAATAATCAGTTAATAATGACTATTATGCATGTTTTATCAAGGATAGTGCTTGATACAGTCAATTTTAAGTTATATTTGGGAGAAATTACTAGGCTATCGTGTTTGAATATACACTATACACAATGATATAATGGTTGGCCAACATTGACTTGACACAAGACCTATGCTAAATTTAAATGCTGGGAATCGTCCAACACAACATTATCTCTTGCAGCTAAATCATATAATAAACACTAGGATGCAAGGTACTCTCCCTCCTACATGCAAACCACAAGACAGGTGCAAGCTGAGCTATTCACCCACACAAGGATGATCAAGGAGAAAGCAGAGGATATTTAGGCTATGCTAGTGCCATGGCTCCTGGCTGTAAGGGAATATGTTCAAACCCCTCTCTCAAAGTAGGCTACATTCAAAATTGTCCTATATTAGCAGGATATTTAAATCTACCCCAAAAACCCACAATCCTCTGGTCTAAAAGACTAGAGTCATGTACCGGAAGGAGACAAGGGTATAGTCCATTTCCTTATTTTTGTTTAAAATCTCACTGTATTGAAGCAAGGATTTGTCTTCATGAACTAGGTAACTAAAGCAAGAAATTTAAAATAAAACTGAATGGGAAAACTCCCAACAAACAACAAAACACCACTTAGTAGATACATGATCACTAATTGAAAATAAACGGACATCTCCTAGCTATCTGAAACCCTGTCCATGGTCCTGAAGGTGAACGCCACTGTCCGTGACACACAGACCATGTTCTTGTTCTTGTTCAAATGCTCTTTAAATGTTGATCCAAGAGGGCTGTCGAAATCTATGCTACTTGAGCCTTAGCTAGGTTAGGTTTAATAAGGAGAGGCTATACAGGCTACAGACTAGCATTATAAGTAGGCTACTGGGCAGTGTTTTAATTCTAGCTGCCAGGGTGCAGTTTTATTCTAATAGCCTGTGTTATGTTAATCGATTTTTATCGTTTAATGCAGAACTGATTAAATAAATTCCATGACATGATCTACCCCTTTCATCCGCTCATCCTGTTCACCACACGCTACATATTATTGCATCAAAAATAGCCGAAAACACAGTCAACGAAAAGGTAAGAAAAAATATATTTGTGCCTAGCATTCTGTCTGAGGGTATCACCTACATTTTCGTTCGGATGATTGTGCCAGCCATTGACTGTATAAATAAGGTGCCAGCATCCACACTTACCTTAGCAGAGAGGAGAAAACATATCACGATATTTCCCCAGAATAACACTGGGGAATATGACATCTCGCGATAGTACGTATTAGGTTAGAATTAATTGTTCTAACTTACTATAAATAACTATAAATGATAGAAAACAAGAACTGATTAATTTGCGGTTCCTAGACAATAGACACAATTCTAAATTGTTGCATGCCTGCTGAAAATTGTTGACCATTTTGTTACCATATCTTGAAATGTAATTATTATTATTACGATTAGCCTATGTCTTATGGTAGTGTTGTCAATATTTGCAGTATGTGAATATAATTCGTTGTCAGGCTGGATGTGTAAAATATTCTATACAGCGGGCCAATGGCTTCTTTAAATCGTTGACGTCATATGTGTTAGTGCACGCATTTTCTTAGTGAACTGAACAAACTGATCAAATATAATTTCACCCATTAAAGAATGGCATGCTGAACGCTCTGCCTTCACTATAGTAGTATCCACTGACACGTTTGCCTGTAAACGTGTATGAGAAAGCCAATTGCCATTTAATTAATTTTGACAAACTTTGACTTCGCCAGTTAGGCTACTTAAGAATGGATATGGATATCATTAGCAGTGATAAAAATGTATATGCTTAGCAGTGGGAATTTTTACGAGCACACATTTAGTAAATAGTAATTAATTTAAGAGAGACAATCTTAAACGATTGGCTGTAGAATCTTAATCTTAAAACGACGCAACAAAGCAATACTACTAGGCTACTACAAAATATTTCACTCACCACAGGAAAGACGCCACGGTAAGCGATGCTTACCAGCGACATCTTGAGGTGGTCCAGGCTGTTTAAAAGGGAAACGTTACATTGACGCAGAGAGGCTAGAAATGTGCAACCATTGAACAAAATGACATCCGGTCATGTAAGGTCGTAATATATGCTACTATGGGGCAACCGAAATTGTTTGGGGCGGGCACGTAAGGGCGATCCAGGTGTTGGGACCCTGTCCTTGGCCGACCTGTCGTTATCAGTACAATATATTAACACATCAGCAGTAGCCTACCCGGCGTCAAGATACTTTTATCCCACAGGTAACTGGCTGACCGCTGCACACTCGACTTTTCCTCTCCGCTTTAAACGGAACTTTCGTGGTATAGAGCATTTGCAGAAATCTGCCAGTAAAAATGAAGACCGGGGCTATTTTGCTCTCGCTTGCTGCTTTCACTTTTGTTATAGCACAAGATGAACAAAATGCGATCACAGATCTGGTTGTGGAGACCTTGGTAAGTGGGTTATTGTACATCTGAAACTCTGCAACTGCATTTACCCACTGCACGAAGGTACATGTTAAGTCACATTGTTCTATGTGACTTAACGTGTTGAGTACGCAACAATCTTACACTGATGACCTTTTTTTGTCCCAAGGCGAAACCCGAAACATGCTCTGTACTTTCTCAAATGGGAGACACGCTGCACATTCACTACACGGTAAGCTTTAACTCCCAACACATCCAGTTAGCATATGGTAAACCATACCTAGTTTATCTGCAAGTTACAGGGCGTCTCTGTGAAAGCTGCCTGCTGCTGCTTACGAATGCAGTCGTTGTCTATGTGGCAACCCCTCTGTGCAACATGTGGACACCGCTGTTGCTATATTATGTTTCTACGCGGTCAGTGAAACCCATTCTGAAGTTGGATGTAGCTACATGTACCGAAACGCCCCCAACTTTTTGAAATTGTGTTTTGATTGCGATTTTACTTGCATTGAATGATTTAGGTTAGCGTTTGTCTCTCTTTTTCTTTCACGTGCCAGACATCTTACTATGCCTTGTGAATGGGAGATGCAACACGTCAGCACTCTGGCTGTCAGTAGGGCAGTAAATCCATGTGTTTATTCCGTCAATAGCCTACTCTCTGAGATAGGTTTCTGCTATTGACGCAATAGTGGACATCACATCTTATATTGCTGTAAAAATGAGACGTTTTGTAAATCTAACAATAGTTTATAACGATCTGTGTGTTCGACTCCCAACCGAAAAGTCCTGGGTTCACGCTCCACCACGGAACCTTGCTGTAAGCGTCCATGGTCCTAATGCCCTACAGTACCTCCTCCCCCATATCCCATTCAGTGTGATTTAGTCAAACGACTACATTTAGTGATAAGAAAAACATGCGACAGAAATCGGTCTGATTTAGTTATGGTGAGTAAGTTGCATACAATGTTAAGGCACATACAATTGAATCTATTGTTCACAATTAAATGTATTTTTAACAAGACAATAAAAATTAGTTTATTAGACGTTTTCCATAAGAACTTTGCACAGCACATAGCCTATATATTAATCTTACATTATCAACTTTTTCTGAGTCAATAGATACCATTAATTATATTGTGCTGCTCTGTTTAGCTTCTGATAGATTCAGACGTTTTCCATTTTTAGTTGTCAGTCAAAAGTAGGCTACATATTGTTTTTGTAGAAATTCATGAAAAACTCACCTCAAAATAAAATAAATTAAAAATCTGGGTTAACATGATTATGTATACATGTTAGTATTCATACTGCAGTAGTAGTACTGTAAACCGATTAGTATTTAGGGTATTTCAATATGTAGTGTTTTTCTCTATTCACCATGAAATACTGTACCTAATTTTACAAAAACAAATGTCATTGATGGGACAAAGTGTGCTGATAAATGACTAAATAGTTGTTTTTGTTTGTTTACAGGGTAAATTGATGGATGGCAAGGTGATTGACTCATCTTTATCCCGGGACCCCCTTGTTGTTGAGCTTGGAAAAAAGACAGTTATCACTGGTAAAACATTGACACTAAATCATCATACTTTCATTGGGTTGCTAATATGCCTTCAGCGTCTTTGCAATAGTCTTGCTCTGCTAAATTGACTCCACATGTGATTCTTGACCAGGTCTGGAGCAGAGCTTAATTGGTGTTTGTGAAGGGTAAGTTAGAAGATCCAATTTTGTCAACAACAAAGAAGAGAGTGTGACAATAAATTGAATTTGATATGTTCTGTTTACTGTTTTTCTCTTTTTGGTATTTCTTGGGTCATCCAGACAAAAAATCAAGGCCACTATTCCATCACACCTCGCGTATGGAAAAAGGGGATATCACCCTACGATTCCAGGTACACACCCGTTCTGTCACAATGTCTCTCACACCCATGCAGAACCTGACCCAGGACTTGTTCTGTTCCAGGCGATGCTGCTCTTGAGTTTGAGGTGGAGGTAATTTCCTTGATGCAGCAAACTCCATGGCAGAAAATGGTCAACGATGTATTTCCCCTAGTATGCTTGGGCCTAGTGCCTACTCTGCTAGGCATGGTGGGGCTCTACCTCTACAAAAAGGCCACCTCTCAGCGACAAAACAAGAAGGCAAAGGATAAGAAGAACAAGAAGAAATAAGCCTGTGACATATAAGCCTATCACATAGTATATGTGACAATATTATGTAAATAAATAGGGGGGAAAAACTTGTTTTGTGATTTTGGTTAATGGGTCTAACAGTGTGTCTTTCAACAAGTGTATCAATAGAAGGGGAAAGGGGTTTTAGAGTAGATATTCGTTTGACTTGTTATTTAACCTAATGATCACAGACAATAAAACAGTTACATTTGTAACCGGGTTCTCTGAGCTAAGAGATCACCTCTTAATAGAGCACTTAAAACACTTGTATTTTAGGACATGATACACAAATGTCCATAATCAACATTGAATTATGAGTCCCTGTAATTGAGATCACCTGGTTAAGTGGACAAGCAGAAGGAAAACCTGGCAGGGACTTTTACTCTCTGAAGTCGGACTCGCCCACCTCCGATCACAGTGTGTGCTTAATCACGTGTGCTGCTTCAATGACAGTGTGATAATTCCGCTCCCTCACTGCTGTCGCCTGCACCGCAATGGCCGGCTGAGACACTATCGACAGTGGGTTACGTTGGTGGAGCGCGTCCGCATTGACAGAGATGTCATTTAGGTGCTGACGCAGAATACCTTGATAGTGCTGATTTTCTTGACTGAGATCCTTGCTCTCTCTCCCCAGACAATGTACCTCTAGCATTACCTTGTTATAGCGTTGCCAGAACCGCCCCAAGTCTGAAGAGTCTAGCATTTCCTAAATGTAGAGTTCAAAGATGAACACTTCAGGAAACTACTGTATCATGTTACATTTGCATGTTTCACACTTTCTATTACAGTATTCCCATCTACTTACCTTCAAACCAAAAGAGAACGGCTCCACTGCATTTTCTTGGCTTTGTTGCTCTATATTAAGAGAGGTTGTGGAGAATGGCAAGACTTTTTCACGCTCTGTTTCCAGTTTGCGGCACATCTCAGCCAGACCCAAAATCTTCTCCCCCTGAATCACAGCACAAAGTGCACGTAGTTAAATGATAACAGTTTGTGCGTAAAAAAAAAAAAGGATAAGATGTTATATTGATTTGTAAAAGCTGTAGGCACCTTAGCGGTAATGCCCTGCAATTTCTTGGCAGCAGCATTGCTGTGAATGGTCAGGTTCACAAGACAGCTCCTGTCTTTTACTTTATCTTGACTGAACTGGGCCTTTAACAGCAAAATCTGTAAAGATAACTCCTCTTTCGTGGCTCGCTGCTCTGCTGCCAAGTCACTTTCCTCACTTTGCATCCTCAGCATGGCGATAGAATCCTAAAAAATTAGAAATGATAGTCTATGTGATGTAATTTATCAAGTTTTTCTGAGTTAATTTAGCTTCTTAAAATAAGACATGTAGAACATTGACAAACGTGCACAAAAAAAAAGAAATCTTGACTGTGCTGACCTTGAGCTTCTGCAACTTCTTCATTTGGGCTTTAATCTCCTGGTTGCTCTGTTGGTCTTGGGAGAGCAGCGATTCACAATTAACATGAATCGTGGCTTTATTATAATTCTCCTGGACCTCCTGGACCTGACACCATAATCTCCCAAGCGTGCCCTTCAGATGAACGTTCATTCCGGTCCTCATTTCCGTGTGCTAGCCAGCACACGACAGACAAAAGCAGACTCGTAAAATCCAAACACATTTTATATTTTATTCTATGTTGATCTAAAGTTTTATCAGGTAAGATGTAATCTAGTTCAATCTAGTTTTAACGACTGTATATGAATGCGTCTGCAGTAGTGTACACACAATATACTATGACCATGTACCTTATTTTTTAGAAAATATCTAGTGTTCTGGTAGTCCTCTTGGACCTCCCTGAACAGCCTATTGTACTGCTGCTCCGTTGCAGAGGTTACATCCTCCAAGTACGAAGAGTCTTGCTCATGCAGTGAAGAGACTTTCTCCCTGAAAGGCAAACAAATGAAGTGGAACACATTTATTATTAATACAATATCCAGCAAACACTGTGTTGTTACCAGAACCAAGCCTGAACCCATGCGATTTGGCCACATCCTCCGTACTCTGACTACCTAAAGCTATATGCCCCCATGCAACCTTTGTCTGTCAATTCCTCGTCATTTGCAGAGGTATTTACTTTGCCTGAGTGCAGCAATGGAAGCGCTATGTGCTGGGTTTGTGGGTTGGTGTCCTCCGCCCAACTTGTGTCTATCTCAGGGATGAAAAGTTCAATGTAGAGAAAAATGACGTCTATTTTCCTAGAACTGTCATCTCTTTCTATTCATGTGTATGGACAAGAAAATGGCCTGTGTTCAAGGTCTAGAATGACTAGTTCTACGTCACTGCATCCGATATACTGCATCGGTTTGAGGCTGATCATTGATGTTCTCTCTGTTTTAAAATGGAAAACCACTAAATTCTGAATTTCTCTAATTTTGTGGCACGGTTTATTGCTTATAATTAACACATTCTGGAAATTCCTTTTATGGTTTTAGACTTAGTTGTTACTTAGGTAGTCACCCTTGATTTTTACACATTACA
Organism: Percopsis transmontana; assembly: GCA_025447815.1. Classification (NCBI taxonomy): domain Eukaryota; kingdom Metazoa; phylum Chordata; class Actinopteri; order Percopsiformes; family Percopsidae; genus Percopsis; species Percopsis transmontana. The sequence goes on from JAOEHI010000020.1 coordinate 491,302, forward strand.
ATGAATTTATGATATTACATCATTTTATGGTTTAGGGATGATTATATAGGGTTTTAAGGATTAGTTTAATAGATGATGAATCTGTGATTATTTGTTTAGTTGATAATCCATTTTCTTAATCATTGGCCTTTTACGTGATCATTTATGCATCTCTGAGCATGATGGACATTTATTAGTGTTACAGTTTTTGCCTGTATCCATTATCCCACCACACTTAAACCAAGTGTCAGTCAAAAGATATAAATGCACACCTGGCAGAAGTAAACTCCGAGTTCAGCTCTCTCACACTGGTGTTCCACTGGTGTTGCAGGAACGCCAGCCTTTGCTGCTGCAGAGCAAGCAGTCTGTCCATTGTCTTCAGGTTGGCACACAGGGCCTGGGATGACTGCTGCTCTGCCTCTGCCAGATCACCGATCATACACTAAAACGCAATCAGATTACGCACGATAAATCAACAACACCATCTTAACTAAGCGGCCATTTAAATTTGTGATTTCCTTCACGGGTTGATTTATGAGGTTACCTGGATAATACTGTTCTTATAATCCAGCACCCGCTCGAAGGTCTGACTGTGGACAGCGAGGTCACGTCGCAGCTCCTCCGACCGAGCTAGGCGAAGAACAGCTCGCCATTGCTGGTTCAGTTTGTGCAAATTGACAGCACTGTTCTTCTGTTCTTTCTGCAACTTATCCTGTAGTAAAAATTATAATAATAGCAATAATAATAATAATAATAGCAATAATAATAATAATAATAATAATAATAATAATAATAATAATAATGATAATAATGTTTTGTAAGTAAATTGAGCTTGTAGGCTTCTTGAAGGATATAATGTCCATTGTTGATTCTGAGCCAGAGCTACCTTAAGAAATTCTTTGAGCATGTCCTCCTTCTTTCTGGCCATCTCTTCCTCTGCCTGGGCCCTGTGTTGCATATAGAAGACTCTCTCCTCCTCCGTCATCCCCGCTGCTTTACTCCCTCCACCTTTTTTCGATACTTTTTTAGGCATAACTTCACTCCTTCACTTATCTCAGATCGAGAGCAGTGCGAGCTCGATCCTGAAATTCTATAGTATAACAATTGTATTATAATGTGAATTTTGCATTATGATAAATAGGAGTATTTCCAGGAAAATTAGACACGCGTCCACTTATTAACGACAAGTTAACATATTTAAAATGTTTTTTAAGTTAAAAAGGTTATTTCTTAGTTTTTTTGCAATCGGTTATAGAAATGCATTTTGTGTCGTCTGAATTGGTTATATATTCAAGTCATGTAAATGTACTTCGTGTATCTATATGTTTTCCTATCTTACACATAGAATGCATTGATCTTACCTGTAAGCTCCAAATCGAGGTTCTCCAAATGACGTTTGTGTTTGTGTTTCTTAGCAACAAGTAATTTCCCCGTTCTATTTGTTTTTCTATGTTTAAATTTTAACATATTCCATTAATGTATCTTAATCTGAAAAATGTGTTATGCACAAAAATCGTTTAACGTTATAGTTTACTTTAAATGTAGAATTAGTCAAACAAATATATATGGTGATTATATATGGGTGCGCCAGATTTAAATAGAAATATCCGAATTCGTAGTGCCTCCTTTTGAATTGGTTGTGACCCACTGGAATACCGCCCGCTCGATCGACGCTGGATATCAAAACAAGCATGATCAGAAGTCTGAAATCCTTCCGCGATTAAAAAATACTTTTTTTATTGCAATATATAACCCCCCCCCCCCCCTTATTCATATAAAGCGTTGTACTTTCCTATAATTGTTGTAAAACTTGTCTGTGTAATGTTTGGTTTTAGTAAATCGATTCTGAGGGCGGTGTTGTATTATATAGTTCTCTCGGTCCAGCCCTTTCCGGTCCTCTTTCTAGCTCTCCGTGCAACATGGTGAGTACGCTGTCGCGTTGCTCTTCGTGATAAAATAAAATAACCTATTTTGTAGTATAAAATATGGCTATAGTTTCCCTCGCTAGGTATATGTTAAATGTAAATCTAAAATTGAGATGGAAAATTTAAGGCTGATGATATTAATTAATGAAAAAATACGACTCCAGGCCTATTGCTAGCCAAGTTAGCATGCTAGCCGCCGTGTGCATGTGTTCCTCCAAGGAGATCCTAGCATCAGTAGCCTGGGATGATGACATAATACACCTTTACATACACTTACATGATTTAGCAGACTCTTTTATCCCAAGCGACTTACAAACAGTACATTTGTTAAACTGGTTAGCCACCAGTTTTTGCAAGCAAATAACATTCCCCTAGAATAAGGACAGCATCATGTAAGAAGGTTACTTTACTTTTTTATTTGTAGAACATTACTCGAAATTTATCATTTGCTCTTCAAACGGTCAATAATTGTTAACTGCAAAGTGCTTAATATTCTAAGAGCTGATCTTACTTGCACCAGTATTACCAACGCAGGACCAACATTGTCCAACTGATTCAAATGTTAATTCGCTATTTATATTTGACTGTCATCCTTGTAACTGGATTTAAATAACCTAATGCATCAATCGGGTAGCTTTTGTACTGTCTTCCAATAAAAAATGGACCAGACTCTTGTAAATTACTGTTTCATATAACTTATGACTGTTCTGCAGACCAAGAAGAGAAGGAATAACGGTCGTGCCAAGAAGGGCCGTGGGCATGTGCAGCCCATCCGTTGCACCAACTGTGCCCGCTGTGTCCCCAAGGACAAGGCCATCAAGAAGTTTGTCATCCGGAACATTGTTGAGGCTGCTGCCGTCAGGGACATCTCAGAGGCCAGCGTCTTTGACTGTGAGTGGAGTGTTGAATACTTTATTGTGTCAATAGTACCACAACATGTCAACTGTCAGTTGTGGTGAAGGTTTCATCTCACCTGTGCCTGTCGTCTGTGTCCTATGCAGCCTACGTTTTGCCGAAGCTCTATGTGAAACTGCACTACTGTGTGAGCTGTGCTATCCACAGTAAGGTGGTTAGGAACCGCTCTTGTGAGGCCAGGAAAGACCGCACCCCACCGCCAAGATTTAGACCCAGTGTGAGTACTCTATACAACATGCATCATAAATCTGGATTGTTATTGTATTATCATAACCGCTATATGTAGTTGCTACAAGTCATCATTGCTACTATAATATGTTAAAACATCTTGTCTTCACAGGGTGGTGCACCCAGAGCTCCTCCGAAGCCAATGTAAAGTGGGTTTTGCAGATGCTGTATGCCTAAAGAATAAATACATCTTTATAAAAAGTCAAAGTAGTTCCGCTTGTTCTCTTGGTGTCAATATTTGGCGTTTAAGGAGGTGAATGAGTTAAGTATTTATTTGTTTTAGTACAGTACAAAGTGTACAGTATTGAGTTTCACAAATGCATACTGACATTATATCCAATTTTAGAAGGCTCTACAGTTATTTAAAAGCAATCTAAAATTTACAGTGTGGAAGAATAACAAATGGTAAACTTGTTAGGAACAGTGCAATAGAAAAAGTAAAACAAAAAATGCACATAATTACACTCTTTGAAGCAGTAGAAACATAAAAGCTCTTTGTGCAACTATCATTACCAATGTACATGTTTGAACAGTCATCACATAGTGATGTCAAACTTTCTTAAGGTTGACAAAATTCATGACAGACCTCATCACTAAAACATCTTTTAAATTGTTACAGGGGAATTTAAAGGTGCGAACTTAACTGCACACAATTCACGGACGGGATGAAATCACATTGGGGTCCCTCTTGTATAAATGGTAGTCAAAGTGTTAAGTATTTTACCCATGCAAACTGACATTTGCAATAAGTGATGGGATTTGCAATTATGACTTGAGTTGTGTCAGCCAAATGTAGTGCTTCATTGATTTCATGCTCTTGCTGAGTTTCAATCTATGGGTTAGTTTGTGGCAATATTGATAGTGCGTTCATGAAAGTTTTACCAAAACCACATTTAAATGGTAGATTTTCTGCTAAACTCGTCCATGACGTTTTTGTCACAAAGGCAATATCTGGTAAACATTAACTTTGAGGATTAACCCAAGACTGACCTTTTAACCAAGTTTGGATAAATCTAAATAATGACATTGCATATAGATCTGACAAGATTATTTTGCTAATTATATTGATGCCATGTCAGATCAAATTTGTGCTGGAGATTTGTATTAAGACGATTGCCATGAAAAAATGGGACGGGATTCTCAAACCATAGGAATAATTTGCTTCAGATTTAGACTCTGAGGAAACACTATAATGGTACAAAAAGCAATAATTAAAAACATTGGTTTTCAATTAGGGTATCAGGAGTTTATGAAGATCATGTTTTTTTTTACTCAAAGGATGGAAACAACACAAAGTTGGTTTGTTCCATTTTATAATGTCACACTATATTTTTACTGTTTGGTAATTTTCTGATCAAATCAGGTAAAATCAGCTCATAGTTCCAACTATTTTACTTTCTTTACATCATGATGTATCCTCAAACAACTTGACAGCTACAGTTATCTTTGCCAAGGAGGTTGTGTTTTAATCTGGGTTTGTTATTTCTATTAGCAGGATATTTAAAAGTTAGAGGGATTCTCATGGGATTGTGTGGAGAGGTCAGCCACGGGCCTAGGAAAAGTTAATCAGTGAGAAATTATTCATAGAATTCATCATTGCGTGAAAAAACAAAATTTTGTGATATATGTAGACCATTTGTTAGGTTTTGGGCCTTACTGAGTGCCATCTAGTCATACTGAGTTTTGAAAGTATGAAAGACCTACGGACAATTATGTTCCCACTACAGATCTTGCGGTTGTAACCACATATGTGATTTGATTGTGGTTCAATTGTGCTTTAAAGACAATCCCATAAGGAATATATCAAGAGATTAAATAAAGATGTCAAAAACCTTTTGCTATTTGTGAAATATTGATTGTAAAAACTGTCATCTCTATCATGGCTCATTTATGTATTGTCTTGTCTCTCAAATTACTTTTAATAGTTTCACCAATCCCAGCTCATTTGATGTCACCATTAAAGGAATTCTTATTTCAAGAAGTATACTTGTTTCAACTCGCTCCATCTTAAATTTTGTATGTAGATTTGATTGTTTGGAGAACGTGTTTACTTTATTCCCCAATAACTTTATTGTTGTGGCCTGTATAGGGCTTTCTAATTTCAGTGTCTGCAGCCCACCTTTAAAAAAATGGGAGAAAAAAAAAACTCAAGTGCCCTTCATTGTTAACTTCATCTTTATATAAATAAAACAAATTTTATTTGAATTTAGCCTGTGTCAACCACAACACGACACCACTCATTTATAGCATAGCAGCAGATGTAAATTCTCATGTCAAAAGTGCTTCCTTCCTTCATTGAAGTCACCCCTGTTCTAACCCAGGGACCTAGTCAGGAAAATCTGAAATACAACTAGAGTACTTTGTAAAAATTGTAATTTCAACTCACAGTCTGTAACTCAATTTAATCACCTACATATAAAATATACTGCCGAGACATGAAAGTTGGTATTCCATGTTCTTCCAGCAAGCTTACGAGGTCCGGGTCATGAAAGGCACAATACAATGAAATATTTACACTAAAATTAGCTTTAAATATAACATAAATATAATAGTTTTGGTTTGTTGTTTTATATAGTAAAGTAAGGGGATATTTTAAAGACCCTATTCTCATCAGTAAATTGTTTCCATAAAAGTGGCAGTGACATACCTTAGTGAGAAAAGCACAATATTGCATTTTCTCAGAATTTTAGAGAAATGTGCAGTTAATAACTGTGTTCTTCTAATAAACAATTCAACATATTCTGGCAGGTTTCAGTGCAAAACAACAAAAGCCGTCATAGAAAAGAAAAACATTAATTAAAACTACATTCACACAGATTAAAGCCTTCAGTTTTCACATAAATTAGCATCCGAGAGAACATTTAGTCTCTACCACTCTCACACACTCACACACACACATCCTCACCCTCCACACAAACAAAAAGTGCATTCCTAATTTGAGGCCACCCCGTTAAATGAAGCTTAGACCTGGGTTTCGGAGTTTGGTCTGCACCACATGTAGCATTTTATAATGCATAATCTACTCTCACAACCAGTTACAAGTGCTAAAAACAATGGAGAAACTCAAGGTCCTATAGGGGATGGATCTTGGAGTGATTTTCAAATAAATTGTTAAAAAGGGATCCTAAACTTGGATTTAATCTAGATATGCAAGGAAACTTTTTGTGTAAAGCATTTTTTGCATTATCTTAGTTAAAGTGCAGAAAAGGGAAACCTTTGAGGTCACAAACTGAGTCCTTATTTGTATAGAATATTGTGCACTAGGTTTAAAGAAAGCAAAAGGTAGGCTAGTTCAGAGCAAGGCACTTCTGAATATAAAAAGTGCAATTTACTCCTCATGTAGTTAAAACATGTCAAAGTGCATTTACAACAATGAGGGTTTAACACTGATTTTAGAAAGGTGCATTTAAAGAAATGCAATCAATCAAATTCTTTCCTTCGCTGCTCCACTGCTATGCAGACCAAACCCAACCCGGTCTTTTAGCTTAGCGTAAGAATAGCTTCAGCTAAGGGTTAGAAGTCCCATCCTTGTTCTCAGTCGAGAATGTGCTCACCACGGACAATGTGTGAGGAAAATTCATAGCGATCCTGGCTGCGGTGGCCACATATATTACACTCAAAGGGCTGGCGGAAACCGTGGCAACCCATGTGGATGGTGAACATGACGTGGTCCAGGAAGAGCACGCGGCAGTGCTCGCAGCGAAACGAGCGCACCGCCCGGCCCTCTCCGTCCACTACCCGGAGAGACTCCCTGGAGGTGGACGACGGTGCCACCGGTGAGCTGGGGGTGGAAGCGTGGACGGGAGGTGGTGGAGCTGGATGGCCTCCCTCCTCCCTCTCCCCATCCCTGTCTTTGGCATGGCTGGGGCTGTGTCTCTCTCTGCCCCGGGAGTGCAGAAGGGGCAGCAGGGGCAGAAGCGGTGGGTTGTGGCTGTTGGAGTAGAGATGATGGTTGTTGTTGTTGCCATGGAGTGGCAAAGCAGGCGTCGTATTACTGTACGGCTCGTCCGGCATACTCTCTGCGTCTGTGGAGTCCTGGCAGCCGTTGCTAGGCGACGGCGCGTGACTATGGCCCGCGGGTACGTCTTCATGACCCTCCGCTGCCTCCCGTCCCCCTGCGCCAGCAGCCCCCAACACAGCGCCTGTGCAGTCCAGCCGAGGCCCCAGGGAGGCCAGGTGTGTGCGAGCCGAGCTGACCACTGGCCTGAGCTCGGACAAACACGAAGCGTGATTGACAGCAATCCGTAATGGTCGCAGGGCGTCTGCTCCGCCTCCCCCGTTGCCCGCCGCCGCCCCGGCATATTCTCCGCCCGAGCCAGTGAACGGTTGCGGCTCGACGGCTCCCGGGCGGCCCCCGCCCTCCTTGTCGAACGCGGTACCGAGCTCGTACGGCGGGTCGGCCATGCTGAGGCGCATATGCTTCTGTCCTGCAGTGAGGAACCATGTTGGGACACTGTGAGAAGGAGTTCTGAGGCAGAGTACGAAAGACAAAAGGGGAAACTACTCCACTGCTATAGTTCAAATAAATGGCTTGCTCTCCATTTGGGAGCTTGCAATATATTTACCCCCCCACAAACACACACATTCTAGATAGACTCATGCCATGCTTTTATGCAGAGTAATACTGTAATCTTGCATTACCTTTTCAGTGTTATAAAAAAAGGACCCATTATAATATAGCCACCGTGTTTGGCAAGGTTCAAGACCCTTGTCATCCTTTACTAGGCCACCAGTGTAGTCACTTCCTTACAGTGAACAGATCGGTTCTACTACCATAAAACACATCGACACCAGTACGGAGAAGTCGGTGCTTACCTACAAATTTCTGTGGTGTGGATCTCTTCCTCTTGGTGATGCTGTTGGCGAGCCGATCAATGAATGCCATTTTGTCTGAGGAAGGACGAAGTAGAGAGTCTGGTATGAACTCAAGCTCTCTCATTTCCTCTCCTGCACATGGGTGGACAGATTTCTAATGACAATGCGTCAAAGTTATGGATGAAAATATATTACATAAAAAAAAACCTGACTGGTCAGGGGGTGTTAGGTAGGGATGCACCGAATGTTCCGACAACCGAAATCATTCGGCCGAATAAGTAAAAAGACCAAATAAATTTTACCGAACAATGACGTGATCAAAGAGCAACCAGTGTAGTGAGCGCAGCGTGCGCTTTATAAAATGCAGCAAACATGTCGGCAGCCAGAGACTGTTTAGCGCTGCATCTCAGGTCATTGATGAGAAGAAGAACCGACTTTCATGTGAGAAAGCTACTTTTCCTAAAGAAGAACCTGCCACTTTTCATAAAGAAGAAGGCGATTATGACCTTGTGGGTCAATTTTTTGCACTTTTGCAATGTACTTTTTAAGTTGTAGAGCATGCATTACATTCTTTCAGCAGTCAGTTATAGGCCTAAATAGGCTATTTAATAAGGAGGGGTTAAAGATGGTTAAATACAAATATTTATATTTGACTAATTTGTTGTTTGTGTTAAATAAATGTTTTTTAAATTGTAGTTTTCTTTGAAAAGCAAGACAAAATAGTAAAAAGAACCTTTTGACTATTTAATTTATGCAATGGTGAAAAAATTGGCAAAATAAATGCGGAAAAAACACGTTCGGTATTCGGCCAAGATTTTCCACTATATTTTGGCCAAGAATTTCCATTCGGGTGCATCCCTAGTGTTGGGGCTTCTGCCGGCTGTACTTTGCTGCTGTGACTTCAGGTTCTGCAGGTAGCTGTGACAGCGCTCCAGATGCTCCTCCAGTGTACTCTGCTGCTTGTAACTACGGCCACAGTAGCTACACTTGTAGGGCTTCCCCACCGTTGGAGAGGACACTGGAGGGGGAAAAGGGGGGGTTGTTCGTCAGAAGTTAAGTCTAGGGCAATGCGTTTGTGACCACAAAAACCTCACCTGCATACAATACATCCACTGTCTTCCTATTCTTACATTCATTTGGCAGCCTAAACAAGCTACTATTGTATAGCAATACAATGTTTCAGACCATGCCCTGTCGCAAAGAATTAAGAAACCAAATGACTCACAGTGTCTTCAGCAACACCTCCATACTAATGTTTACCCTTTGTGGCAAGGTGTATTAGTAGATGCATGCTCCGTGTCGTTCTCTAAACAGGCTGACCGTAAGACTAAAGAATGTGTACTTGTGCACTTGTGTCACGCATATATCAGTTCATTCTGGCAGGCTGGAGAACCCCTCTCACCAGAATGAGTGCGAAGGTGACCCGTGAGTGCATCGCGCCTACGACAGGCATAACTGCAGAAGGGACACTTAAAGGGCTTCTCCCCCGAGTGCAGCTTAATGTGGCGAAGCAGGTTGCCCTTCTGAGTGAAGGAGGCACCACATTGATTACACTGGAATGGCCGCTCACCTGTGGGGAGAGCAAACCTATTAACCTGAACCTTTGCTTAAAAAAATAATACATATTTTCCAAAAAAATAAAATCATCAATCTTTATATTTCTGGCGCAGTTTCGCTTAGCAGTCCCACTGTATTCATTTGTTCCAGCCGTGAACAGACACTGAGGCTGCTAAATTCCAGATACCATATGCCACAGAGATGTCTTTTACCTAAAAATACCCTAGATCTCAAACAGCAACTGTAGAGAAGGCTGCCATATTTAAAGTCAGGTGATTTAGTGCACTGATCACAATCAGTTTACGTTGTATCAAAAAAGCGATCAGAATCTATGCGAGTTTGCTTTGCCGTTTCAGTCTAGAAAAAGCACAAGTGCTTGTACAAATAATAATTAATTTAATCTATGGCATGGTAAAAAAAGTGCTTTCATTCAACACCGAAATGTAAAAGAAAGGGTGCGTTTTAGAAATGTTTTACCAGGAGGAGCTAGCCCTGCATGCAAGTCGTCATCATAAGAAAGTACACAGGTCATAATAATGACATCTGCTACACCTGATTAGAACATGGTGTGAAAGCTAGCCTCCACCCTTAGATGGGGCTGCATCCCTAAACTGAGCATATACACAAGTTATCCCAATAACATGCCAAAGCCCTAGTAGCCTTATCTTCACAAACCTTTAAATCAAGCACCAAACTAACCTTGTTGCGTTTTCTTACAATGGAAGGACTAATCAATTAATCACTGAATCAATTGATCAGTCACCTGTGTGGCTACGTTTGTGCACCATGAGGACATTAGGCCCGATGCAGATCATTCCACAGATGTCACACTTGAGCTTCCCATTTGGCAGCCTGGTGGCCCCTGCCGGCATGGCATCCGCACTGGTGAGCTCCCTGTAGCCTCCGTCCGCCTCATTTCCCTGCTCGGGACCTCCCGCTTCTAGCCGTTCACCCCCCTCGTCCTCGGGACCATGGCCAGGCTCGTCGTCGCTGTATAGCTCCACTTTAATTGAGTTGGCTGGAGATTGAAAAGAAAATTAAAAGGACTTGCAAATTAACTGCTGTGAAACAAGTGTATACTTACTTATACAATTACAATTAGGTCACTTAGCAGACGCTTTTATCCAAAAGAGACTTACAATTACATGCTGCCATTACATGGGGTTAGGGGTTAGGCATCTTGCTCAAGGCTCAAGGATGTTTACAGATAGGCCAACTCTGGGGCTCAAACCCACGACCTTCCGGCTGGGAGTCCAACACCTAGACCACTAGACTATCCTGCCTTTTTATACAGTACACTATACAGTAAATGATGGTATTCTGAGATTAAAATAGACTTGATTTTAAACTGACCACTGAGAGAGCGACTAGGAGAGGTCTGCTGGCTGATTGGGGTGCTTGCTGTTGGACCACCTAGGGCCCCAGAAAACTCCCTTTCCATTGAAGAGTCTCCAACTGCTGCAACCCAAATGAAAGCACAAGCACCTTCTGAAAGCCCCCGTCTAAGATGAATACATCATTCAAGAAAAAAACTGGTCCTTTTAATAAAATCATACCTGATATGTAGGGGCGGTCATTGCAGTCCTCAACATCCATGCTCACACAAGCTGAATATTAAAATATATATTTTTTTATATTTTACTTTTCTTAGGTGGGGGTGGGGGTGGGGGGTGGGGGGTAAATATAAACATTTGTATTCATCTCTTTTTTTCTATACACATTTAAACGGCAAAACAACAGTAAATATCACCGTATATATATATAGATGACAAATTGATTGTAGTTTTTGAAACTTAAGCCTTTTGCGAGAAGACAAAATCAAGCTATAATCACATAAATCACTACATAGCTCTGTTTGATTTCTGTTAAATAAATAAAACACACAGCAATACATACAATGCCAATAACCAACTGTGATTGTGCTTATTAATTTTATCCAACTAGTCCTGAAACAGCAGTAGTGGCTAGCTAGCTACAGACAGACGCGCTAATGCCAGTCTCAGCAGCCACAGCCGTATTCGTTGCTGTTGGATAAGCTCAAACACGTAGTCTATTGAGTAGTAGTGCTTAGTTGGCAAATAGAGCTTGTCTGGAAATCGGATGAATTATGTGCTGATGTTAACTGACAGAGAGCGATCAAATTATATTTGAATGTTACCAGTCGGCCTTTATGACATGCGCTAGCCTACTGCAGCTGATGCAAATTAACGTTAGCCAAGTTAGCCAGCATAACAGTTTAACTGGTTGGCATACGGGCATTAAAAGTAGCTTACTGCAAAGTTCATGGAGCATTGTTAAGTAACGTAAGCAGTAGCGTATTATAGGTAACGTCAGCACGTGGCTTTAACTAGGAAACACAATTAAACATTCAGTCGTTATAAACACATTTTGTTTGGCAACACAAACTAGCATTGGTAGCTTGCTAGCCACAGCCAATGTTTCCAGCACGGTTGCTATGGCACCCATTGCCTCCCAAAACGTACACCTGACTAGCTGCATAGCTTAGCTAGCACACAACGGTTGAACTAACTTAGAAACCTTTTGAGAGATAGTCACTCGTGGAAACATCTTCCAGTATAGCCAGCCAAACAGGATCATATTACCTGTTCCCCTCCAAGTCGTTTCAATTTACTCAGTTTGTTATTATTTTTTTGTTTTCCTCCAGCTTGTTTTCCCTAATGACGTCAGCATCTCCCGGTAGCATTTTCCCATGGATGTCCCCCAAATTCCAGACTATTTCCGGTACACAATCATCCACCCCCCATGATTCATAGGGATCCACCCATAAAGCGATTATCAACCTGAATAGCAATCGAAATTTGAAGTATTTTGACCTATGATTGATTGAATATATTATTTACACACCCGCTCGCACATGCCACGCAAAAGTACGGAAGAGGATTATGGCCATGGTGAAAATGTATTTGAGTTCTGACTTTATTCTCAGAATTCTGAGTTCAAAGTCAGAATTCTGAGAATAAAGTCAGGATTCTGAGTTTAAAGTCAGAATTCTGAGATTAAAGTCAGAGAATAAAGTCAGAACTCAAATAAATTTTTCACCATGGCCCTAATCCTCTTCCGAACAAAAGGCAAAAGAGAAGTCGTGATTTATTTTACCGTGAATATATCAGAAAGTAACGACAAGGCATACAATTACTCTGTTCTTCCCTCCAGCATTTTATGGAGTGAATGGTACAAATCCCGATGCTGATTAAATAAAACGGTAGATTCACATTTACTCTTACTGCTAATGTAATTTACCCATTTTATACACATGTATAAATGCCACCATGCCAGCACTTTTAAAACGTTTTCTAAATTTTATTTTGGTTTCACATTTGGTTTTCAATCTTTACTACGATATAAATTAGCTGACACATTTATCCAAAGCAAAGTATTTTAAAAACAGTATTCTAATGACCAAGAAGGTTGCCCCTAAACATAAGGTTAGTTCATGTTTGCCATTTGTTGCTTGTTCAGTCATTTAGCCAGTGTAAGATATTTAATCTCAAGGTTAATGGTGGAAGTGGAAGCTGATGCAAAATACTTACATTTGTGACAGTCAAAAGATAAATTAAAAATAAACATTAATACCAAACACACTAAAACAGCGACCTCTACTGTACAAAACACCACGTTTCCACGTTAGTTTGAGTTCTGCGTGGTTTTACGACGGTGTGCTTACACAATGTCCGTTTCCGTCAGTGTGACTTGCGAAGCATTGCCGTGGTGAATAAGCCTTTTTGTTTTCAGTTCACAGATATTTTATCAGTTGATTGTAATGGTCGATATATATTTCTATATCGGGAGAAGTTAACGCCAAGAATTGATCGACGTACCAAGTGTGTGAATTAATCCCACTGGCCACTGAAAAGGTCTACGTTGAGGCCCAGCAGACATAGCTCGAGCGGCGGCTCTCAAAAGTTTGTTGTTGTCACGTGACGTAGGACGAATGTGGCGATAAAGTTTTTTTTTTTTGCATTAAAAGCAGGTGGCACGGTAAATTTTAAACTAATTTCAATAATTTCATTACAATGCCTCAACCAAAACATCGAAAGATTGCTGTAATAGGTTACAGGTCTGTAGGTGAGTGTGCATGAGTTTTTTTCTTAGCTAACGTTAGCTAGCTGGCTAACGCTCTGGCTTTGTTTTCCTCGTGAATGTAATATATGCATGGCATAAAAGAAACTAGCTGTGTTTAATAGTGTTTGGTTTTCTTACATTCCAAAGTTGTTAGCTAGGCGTGCCACGCAAATCTTCATTATTAATGCCCCATATGTAACTGAAATATATATTTTAGCATTAACGTTAGTTCTTTAAATTGTCAAGTACGGTATCTGTATTCCAATCCCTTTTCCAGGTTGACGTCGTTCAGGCGTCTTTGCATTTCCACTTTATATAGATACATTGTTGGCATTGCCTATAAATTAATAGCTGCTATTGATTTGGTATCGTGGCACGGTCTTTGTACATGCGTTCATATGTTGTACTAGGCTATATAATTAGGCACCTTTGCGATCTAAACTCTGTTATGTGCTTTTGACCCATACAGGAAAGTCGTCGCTTACAATACAGTTTGTGGAAGGACAGTTTGTTGACTCCTATGACCCCACAATCGAAAATAGTATGTGTCATTTAAAACTAAAACAAACGTATCTTACGGTTTTATCTTAATTCAGTGTTGTGTTTTTGTTCATATACTGAATACTGATCTGCAATAGGTGAGGGTCTACTATACGTCTTATTTCATAATTTGTACCTCTTGTGCAAATAAATAAACCAACATGTTTGTTCTATTCCCCAGCCTTCAACAAAATGGTCTCTGTCAATGGTCAAGACTTCAACCTACAGTTGGTTGATACAGCTGGACAAGTAAGGTTTTTACTAAGTGGAGCATTAGTTTAAATTACAATTAGGTAATTTAGCAGATGCTTTTTATCCAAAGTGACTTACAATTACATAGTATTACATGGAGCAGATAGGGGTTAGGCATCTTGCTCAAGGATACTTACAGGTAGGCCAGCTCTGGGGCTCAAACCCACGACCCTACGGCTGGGAGTCCAACACCTAGACCACTAGACTATCCTGCCCCTAAATTAATTGAACTTGTTTTTATAGTATTATAGACAGTATGTTGGATCATACATTTGATTTGACTTCTCATGTTCTACAGTCTCAATAATAAGTAATAATGATTGGAGCTGCTTCTAGACTTTAATAACTATCATTCCATCTCTGCAGGATGAGTACTCTATTTTTCCCCAGTCCCACTCAATGGACATTCATGGCTATGTCTTAGTCTACGCAGTGACCTCCATGAAAAGGTAAGTAGACTGTCATGGTCCTGTATGCCCCCTATTTTGCCCAGTTGGTTGTAAATTTGGTAGGGCAGATTGGACACTATTATATCAAAATGAATGTGAGTGATTTTTCTGATGAATCTGTTTGCCTGTCATATCCAGTTTTGAAGTGGTGCAGGTTCTACATGACAAGCTGTTAGATATGGTTGGAAAGATACAGTAAGTTTATCTTATTTAAATAATTTTATTTAAATAATTATTAATTATCTAAAATAATTGATTGTTGTTGGTGGATTAAATAAATGTGTCTTGTGATTTATTAAGGGTTCCAACTGTTCTTGTCGGGAACAAAAAAGATCTCCACATGGAAAGGTAATTGTGATGGTAGCATTTGGAATGCAAGATAAACTTTATTTAGCACTTTTTTAATTTTATTTATTTATTTATTCATTCATACAACTTTATTTTTGCTTGAGTGTGACCTTGAAAATGAAACTAAGAATGCCCTGCAATAGAATATCACTCAGAAGTAGCACTCACTATAATGTACTTTTAATAAAACTGATTATTAATCAATTTGAGTTGCATGTTATGGGATTAAGTATTTAAATGATGGTAACCCCCCCCCCCCCAGGGTGATCAAGCCAGAAGAGGGGAAAAAACTAGCTGATTCCTGGGGTGCTGCTTTCATGGAATCCTCAGCCAAGGAGAATGAGGTGATACCTGTTTGCTAAATAGTTTAGAAATGTGTGTGACTTTTTTTCTATCATAGCATGTCATAGCCGCCGCAACCCCTCGTCCTTCCTGGGCCATGCTGTAGCTGTTGTGCTGGAATTGTTTCCCTTGACATCTGCTTACAATTGGTTTTTAAGCACAGCTAAGAACCAAAACAATGTTTTGTATACTTCTAACATGTATACAGAAATTGCATTCTAACACAGGCCCCAATAATTCTCTTGTAATCCAGACTGCAGTGGAGGTTTTCAAGCGGATCATTTTGGAGATGGAGAAAGCTGATGGCAATGCACCCTTAGAGGAGAAGAAGTGTTTTGTGATGTAAACGCTTCTCACCAGGACATCATTAAGCTCATTTGCTGAAGAAAGGAGGCACAACCTCACTAGCTTGCCAATTCTGACCTCTCCACTACCATGGAGCTGCAGTGGCAATTTGCTACTTTATTGTATTACCGGATTGAATTACATAGGCAGCCAATTGCTCAGAAAGCTGTTTTCCCACTAATTCTAACTCTAAGGAGAAGTTTTCCTGACATAGATTAATCTTAGCCTTAGACAAACGAGTGTCTTTAATGAAGAATTTTCTTCAAAAAATTAGATTTAGTCTAGGACTAGGCATAATCTACAGTATATTCTGACCTAACCAAATGTATGGAACACAAATGGGATTGCCAAATATCTCAGCCCCAATTTATCCCAATAAAATGGATTTATTAAGTATGTATGTCACACATCTGAAGTTATAGACATGATTGGTCTACTTCACATTACTTGACTAGATTTAATTAATGTACAATGAGTTAAGGACTGATAAATGCATAATGCTGAAACAGCATGCCTTTATAAGGAACTGTGTATTTTCAGCCAATCTACTTAGAAAATGATGGAGAGCAATAGTTCACATTACTTTAAATGTGGTGAAAAAGGTCGATTTCCTCAACCATCATGAAATTTGATTTATTTCATATAAGTTTCATTGTAATTTCATTTGTTTTTACTGTAATGTTCAGAAACTCAACTTTAGGTGCCTTTCACCTAAGAATTGTGAAAAATTTTAAAGACGGCAGAAGTTGTGTATTTCATGACACATCTTTATTTTTAACTGTCCCATCTCTACTACAGTTTATTTTTCCTTTAATTGACTGTAATAAAGCTGTTGTCTAATGGACAGCCATCTACATGAAAGATAGTAAAATAGATCTTTTCAAAGTTGTGGCATTGTGTTACCATAGAAATAGAATCTTGTAAACTGGTCTAATACAAGTGGATAAGTTAAATAATGCAATATCACTTCCCCCACGTTATATTAAATTGATTATATCCAATTAGTGTTTTGAAATACATTTTACCACTGCATAATCCTGTGGGCTGTCTAGTCAAACTTATATTAGAATTTGCAACCTGCAATCCGGTTAACTTTAATTTCAGGAAACACTAAGTGACCATTGAGGCTCTCAATAACCCATTTTGCCTAGCCAGTGTCGCCTCGCAAATAAATACTACAGAGTAGGACTGAATCCCATTTGAAACCTGTATTTCTTCCCTAAGACCCTGTTTATGTGTTCACGAGCCACCATGTTGCCCAAAAGTGTCCCAAAATCTGAGAAAGTGAATTAATAATATGCAGTCATGCCCACCATGTCCTTTCTTCCAGGTGGCTTAACACTGTGATGTCAGCTGTCCAATAACATCACTGCTTGTCACAACGTGCGAGTAGGGGCTTCATGAAAAAGCTCCTATTTGACCATAAAAAAAATCACGCAGCTTCAGTTGTCCATGCAATCCTTTTAGGTGAGATGATTTAAATATTTACTCAGATGTATTTGGCTTTGATACACCAATCAAAGGGCAGTCTATCCTTTTATTAGCCGATTTCCCAAATAGACTACAGTCAAAGTCAATGGACATATTCATTGAAATTTGTACTTAAGTGAATGACTAGGGAATCCCTAAGTGTTTCAAAGGGACTCGGCACTTCGTTAAGGATTGTCTCCAAAGTAGCTAAGGGCGAGGGCTCTGGTTAATTTTCCCCATATTTTCCCCCTTATTCTGCCCCTAGTGGTTATTTGTAATTTACACTTGTATTGAACGCTTCTCTGAGTAAGTAGGTGAGTGATGGGTGGTTAATGATGGTCAAAGAGAAGTTGGTGATGGTGTGTGTTGTGCCTTACAGTTTTTCAATTCCTTTTACCATCTGCTTCCTTCATGACTCAAGGTGCTCTAAGGTTTTTTTTTTTTTCCTTCTGTTGACTTGATCCCATTGGTAATACTGGTGTTGTGCACCGAATATTCTCATGTTGGTCAACGTCAATTCAGAAATCTTGCTGTAAACAGTTTTGTATATAAATAAATCCTTTACTCCTTTGAGCTGGAATGTCGTAAGCACAGACTGCGTTTATTTCACTTTTGTATAACAGCCTATATGTGTTAACCATAGTCTTAATTGTGTTAACAGTTGTATGTCATACTAAAACAATGATCCATACAGCATGGCTTTTATGCCTGCATCGGTTGTACTCGCATCAGTTGAATAGCCGCTATAAACTATTGACCCGGCTGGGTACTTAGATTGTGGATAATGGATAGGATAACTCCATAGAGATAAATGCGGATGTGGCAAGCCATTTTTACATTTATTCTTCAAGACTTACTAGTTACTATTAGATACTAGAACATTAGATACTAGTACCTATTTGTTAATTACCAGTAACTTACTACTAGTAACTATTCCAATACTAGTATCTTTTCCAATTGTACATGTAGCTTGTAGCAATATCACACAAGAGGAAATCCGTTATACTGAATATCAGCACGGCTGTGATTCGGTCATAGGTACGAGGCCGCAGCCTGGGTTTTTAATTATAGGTTTTTGTGCTGGAAAAGTTTAACCAAAAATGTATACTAAAAAAAAAATCCTCAGTAGCTGGACTAGCGCACAGCCTGCTCACAGCACACTGAACGCCGGTTTCAAGCGTCCAGTCAAATGCAAGGACCAGGTATCAGCACTCTTGTCCAATCAAATTACTTAGTCGAAACTAACTGCTGTATAATTATTCTATACTGGTATTCTATACATTATCCAGACTAATAATTATTCAAATAGTTAATATCTTTCTGTTTTACTAGTAACTATTCATTAGATACTATACTTATTCATTAGTTACTCGCATCTATTGTTACTGGTAACAAATTGCTAATTTTTGCAATTGAATACCATGGGCCTCTGCCGTTAAGATACAGTATCTACTATTTGCTATATATATATATATATATATATATATATATACTAGTAATAGCAATAGTTTCTAGCATACATTTCCGTTGTATTAGTAGTATTCATTCGATACTAGTACTTATTCTTTACTTACTAGTATCTTATAAAATAGTTACTAGTATCTATACCATTAGTTCATATATATGGCCATACTGTATATATATATTTTCATATATTTGAATTTTACTAGTAACGTTTGAAATTGAACTATCAAGTAATCATTTTGACTAGTCATTACCAAAAAAAGCTAATTGTTACTAGTAAGAATGAAAATGTTACTAGTAACAATTGTTAAAGTTACCAGTAACGATTAAATAGGTACTGGTATCTAATGAATTCTTACTTGTAAAACTGAAATAGATAGTGGCTATTGGATAGTAACTAAAAAATAAGTACTAGTATCTAATGATAGTTACTAGAAAACTGAAATAGATACTAGTAACTATTGGAATAGCTGATAGTCAGAAGCAAAAAGTTGATATCTAAGATCGGAATAACAGCTATCTGTTAAATTGGAGATTTCCTCATTTATGGAGATATCTTAATTTGTAGATATCGTAACCTTAATCTTGACCAATGCTTAAACATAGGACAGAAACCCATCATACTTTCCTGGTCTGGGTCACTCCTGATGTACAGTAGCCGATCCGTCACTTTAAGGACAACCTAGGCTTTGTGGTCGTATTCGTTCAGCTCAAAAAATTAAATATGTTTCTGGATTGCTGAATACATTCTATGAACGCTGTGTTCTATGTTTTTTTCCGTTTTTGTAAATAAGTATCTAATAAATAGCTACTACTACAATTGGAAAATATACTAGTAACTATTGGAATAGTTAAGAATATGTACTATCTAATAAATAGTTACTAGTAAGTTTTGAAGAATAAATGTCAAAACGGCTTGCCATTTGGATCATGGATGTATAATAAGTCAAAACCGGGGTCTTTTTGATTGGCTGGACGTACGTCACTCTGGCAACCTGGGAGAGTACCTTCACGTCGACGTGAAGCACGTTCGTATGTACGTCAAACCTGGCGGAGAAAGGAAACAGAATTATATTTGTTGTTGGAAGATCAGTGCGGTAATGTGATCACCGTCCGCCTTACCGAACCTAACGAATTGTGAAGGTGAAACAGTAGATGGACCATGGAGTGTGTAAGTCCCTACACAATTAAAATGTTAGCTTGAGACCTTTGTTTGCAATATTTGTCGCTAAATACAAACAACGGCATAAGATAACCGGTAGCTGAAAAGCTACCGCTGATTCTCCGAAGACATAACGCGCAATGGTTTGTGAAGCTAGTTATAGCTAGCTAATAACGGTAGCTACGTGGATCGACATTAGCTTGTGGCGGTCACATAGTTTTGCGTTAGCGAATTTCAAACTTTTGCATCAGTTAACGTTACTTGAATAAAGTTATTGTGTCCAGTTGGCTAACTAACTAGTGTTATTGCCAGTTTACAGTTCCAATTTGATAACTCATTAAGTGTCCTTATAATAACAAACGCATTGCTTGCTCACCAAATGTATGTTTTTCACACGTCTGTTGTTAACATATGTTAACATATTTTT
>JAOEHI010000020.1:519724-539044 GCA_025447815.1 Percopsis transmontana
TGTGTGTGTGTGTGTATATACATACAATATATACAAAAATGTACACACACACATAACATAACATAGTTTTTTTATATTTTATATATTATATTTATTTATATATATCACAAATAACATAAAAACATAGGCTCTTCAGATGCATTTTCAATAATAACAAAAAATGAAAATGAACAACAGAGGATGAATGCTGTAATGTGTTTCATGGTTCCCCGTCAACTTTAGAAATGGCCGACATTTAAAAGCCAAACTTGACCCTCCCTCTAGCCCAGCCCTAACCCTGGGGTGATCGGGGCGATGGCGACCATGTGTCGTCCAGCTAACCGTCTCATTGATAGGGCTGAAATAAACACCCCCTCTGCCTCAACCCTGAAACCCCCTTAACCCTTCCCTAAACCCTCCACTGGCCCCCTGTTGTGCATGCGCATTGGCTGACCGCCTTAAGGCGTCCTTTTTCCATGGCCCCATTGTCTGGCTCCGTAAGCAGCTTTGTTTCTGCATGTGCAGCTGGGCTAGCCCGCGCGGCCATTAGCCGCAACGCGCTAAAGGGGAGCGCGGCATAATATAATTACAAAACAAAAGTCAGGTGGCTCACAATATCTGCCGGGGGGAGCCTGTTCGGGGGGCGACGCGAGGACGGGCTGACGGGTGGCCAGCTATAATTCGATTACGAAGGTGTGTGAGTGACAAACCAAACAAATGAATCCTTTTTCTCTCGCCCCTCTGATTTAATTTAATTTCATCTGGGCTTTCAAAAGGAGCGAGTGTGAAAAGAGAGGAGATTTACTCTTCTAATTTTTGGAGTCACCCGCTCAGAAGATTTTATACGGTCTGCCGAAAATTGGGAAAGCAATGGTGAAATTCTTCCCTGGGCTAGCATTATTGTCAGCTGGGATGTGAGAGTCAGTCAGTAAGTGACGCCCGAATCTGATGAACCACTGAAAGGCCCCCGGTTTTCCCTTGAAGTGACTGGTCTTGTGTTCTCCGTTTGCATGAATGCACGCAGGCGGGTGGACAATGGGATCAGTGGCAGATTCATCTCCTGTAATACTTTCTTTAAACAGGGGAGCAAGTGTGCGTCCCTGTTCTCTCGGCAGACCCACACTTTATCCTGTTAGTCACCGTAGATGAGTGAAAGAGTAAATTCAACCCCCATCCCAGCTGGAGACGCATGCATAAAACACGCACCACACTGACATATACATAAATGCACACACTGGCATGTCCACACAAATTCACGCACACACTTAACCCCAGCTGGGGTGGTACACACACAGCTTTACAGACAGCTGATAGAAATAGGTTTAGTTACTGGCTACTGTTTGGACCAGGTCAAGCAGAACAGGATCTGTTCATGTCTTTTTGTTCCTACAGTTTATAGTGGAAAAGACCACGTTTTGTTTTGTTTTGTATGATGGTTTGATGAGACAGTAAACAATTGTGTTAAATGCACACATGTTCCGTGGACTTTAGGATTGAGTCCACTTTGGGGTGTGTAAATGCCCATTTTTGTGCCTCATTAGGCACAGTTTTATCGTGCCCAAGGGAGGGCACTGAATTCTCATGCTCTGCCTAGTAAGGTCTAACAGATGAAGCGGTCTCATTGTTATTTATACCAGTAGATATACAGTTGCAAGGAACACCTTTGTTGACCCTTTAGAATCATCACCTGGACTGCTAAATCACAATTATAGACAACCACACTGCTTCGAGTACTGTATCAATAGCGCTAAATTAATTTGTAAACGAGGCGTCTTACTGTGGATTTATGAACACCCTGGCCTTTAGAAATGCCGTTGTTGCCTTTGGTGGGGGGTCTATCTGCTAAAGGAGTTTCAAAGATTCATATACTTTTTTCAGCATGGACTGTGAATGTTTAAACAACGTGCTCAGGATATTAAATGTAAAGGGAGATGTTTGTGTATTTTGAGTTTAACCAGTTAGTTTATCTGTTATTGTGAATTTTGTGAGATGAAGATTCCAAAGGTTTCAAAAACATTTTCTTTCAACTGCATTGGTTTCAGGCAATATTCATATTTTTGCAGATCAAAGAGACTGCTTTAATAATAAGCACATGGCACAAACATAAGCATAAAACACATTTATATAATTTCAAATCTTTCTTTAATTTTGCCAGAATTTCAATTGCAGATTTTTTACTTGGCATCAAAGAAGATACTTTATATGTTGGGATTTTCACCCTGAAACCAATGAAAGATTTTTTCTATTTGGTTTGGCTTGGAATTGTTGGTTCAGTTTGTTGGGGTGGAAGGGAAACCAGAGGCAATGAACTTCTTCCCATCACCATAGAAGGAATTATCCCAGGTATAAGTCTGAATGATCAGTGCCTTTCCTCCTATACTCAAACGACACCTGAGGAAACACACAATGGGTCAATGGACATAAATGCCACTTTTACTCAGGACACATCCATGTACTTACTGCTTTCCAGGACGAGTGATGTAGCAGAGGCTGTAGAGGGCAAAGTCAAACTCAGGACTGCCGCCCATGATAGCAGAACCAACCTGCTTAAAGTAGCCATCCCAGTTGAACTGCATGCCCAGAACATCAGGGTAGCTCAACCACTGGGGATGGGTGAAGGAAGGAAGCAAGGATAAAAGGACAGAAAGAAAGAGAGAAACAGAAAAAAACAAAGATAGAGAAACAGAGATGAAGGCAGGTTACCATAATAAACTGCTCATAACAGAAACTATTCTGTTTAATAGATGCTTACAGGCCCGTTGAAGCTGTGGCTGTAGTAGTCAAGCTGGCCTCTCTTCTCCAGGAGATAGAACTGGATCCAGTTGTGGAAACCAGACACCTTCCCGCCTTTAATCTCCCCTACAACAGAAAATGTCATATTTATAAACAGAAGAATAGAAAACAACACAACAATGGAAAAGACAAATAAAAAAGTCTGTCAAACCTGCGAAGATGTGCTCAAAGCCACTGGAGTCCATCTTTTTGTTGTGGCGTGAGTAAAGGCCAAACCACATCATCTTCAGGTCCTGGATGAACTCTTCCTCGGATGCGTAGCGGCCTGAGAACACAATGGACAACATTTCCACCAATAAAATAGAGAGAGTTGACAATGACTCATCTAAATAGACACTCCCTGTTTTGTTCCCGTTTTTTCCTTGTGGTTTAAACCAGCATTAAATAAACATCATTTCGGTATGAAACTGTATGTGTTTATGGTCCTCCCACACCTTGCAGTCTTGTTTACCCCCCCCCCCCCCCCCCCACAGTTCCACCCCTACCTCCCACCGCCACAGGTTTTCTTTAAACATCAACAGTGAGCTGGGACAAAACTTTGAGGCGTGTATATTTAATTTAACTAAAGTACCCTTAGCAAAGAGAAAAGAGAAGAGCTCTCTGCCCAGCTCGGTGTTAGACATGGTTTCTCTGATGAAGTGTTCCTGCTCCATCAGCTGCTGGGGAGTGAATTCTTCTGTCTGACCCGTCACTCTCTGGTAGTTGTCCAGTAAAGCAATGAGGGCGGCATAGGTGGGCTTGGAGAACAGAGCCTGCTCATCCAGGTAGCGGAATAAGCTGGAAACAAGAGGAAAAACACTTTCTGAGAAGGTCAGGACACAGAGCAAGGATGGGCTTATTAAGTAACCTTAACATCAAAAAATGTGCTAAAGGGCAACAAATATCACATGGAACAGAAACTGTAACAGAAACTTGTAACAAGGGTCAAATGGATGAATTGTTAGTTACTGTAAATAAGGCAATAGTTCTCAAAATGTGCGCTGAGAACCACAGGGTCATAAAGATGCTTTGTGGGGTTTTGATTCTTTGAAATAATCTTTTAATTTTGCCACAGCATTTCTAAGATTTCTTTTTTAGTATTTCTAATTTTGTTTGTTTGATTAATAAATTTCACATTTATGTTTTAGTGCTGTTTATACCGTTGTTTCTTAAATAGTGGAATGTGTAATAATTATGAAAACATTACTTTTTATATATATTATTAGTATATAGTATTTTTTAAAATAATTTCTGCATAAATACGCCTATAAATAGAGCGATTAAATATTTAGCAATGTGTTCACAAAGCCATAAAATTGTCAAAGTCTCCAGTATTGCTGTATAATACTGTATAATAATACAATGACTAAAAAAATTATGTTCTCTTCTTGGAACATAATTGAAAGAGGGTTCAGAGGCTGAAAAAAAAAACCTCTGCTGTAGGCCGTCATGTTATTCTATCAAAACAATTTGGTGTGGGCACGAGTGGGTTCTCAAGCAAATTAACTACTACTTTTTAAGGGTCAAAGAGTTTGAGAGCCCCTGGAATGGAAAGGTGAAGTAACAAGTCTCACGGGAGTGGGGACAGGTCATTCTGGGAGCTGGTCTGAGAGTCCGGCACCAGGGCTTGAGGATCAATGACCAGCTCTGAAGCTGAAGCCTTGTTGGAATCCAGGGAGTACAGAGCCTCAGAGATGGCCTTGATCTCGTCATCGGTAATCACAATCAAACCTCCCCCACCGTCACCTGCTGTAGAGAGAGAGAGAGAGAGAGAGAGAGAGAGAGAGAGAGAGAGAGAGAGAGAGAGAGAGAGAGAGAGAGAGAGAGAGAGCCCTTTTCTTAAATTCAATATAGCAATGATTTGGCTTTGTTTTGGGGTTAGGCACAATATATCTATTTTACACACGTACGGTACATGCCCATCATCTTCAATACTTCAGACAGCACAACAGTGACACCTACTGGTAACATTCTTTACTGAGCTTTGACCCACAGTCAAGTCTGTTAAGTGAACTTGTTAGCAGAGAAAGTGTGGACTGACATTCATTCAAATATGACGCATATTTAAGGGTGGGGGGTTCAACACGATAGATAGGCTAAAGGGTATTTTAATCTCTAATCTAATCCCTTATTTATAACAGTGACCATTTATTGTTTTACTACGTGAATGTGAAAGCCACCAGATGTCGCGGGCGCAGGAACTACAGGTTGTAAACATAACAAACAAAGAGAAGCAAGCAGAGTAACAGGTGCCATACAGCACATGATTGTGAAACACAGCCTATCTTACTTCCACAAAGGTTGGTGTAGTCACTGCAGCAGTTGTTGTACTGGGCACACTTTGAGTTACAGTGGCACTTGTTCTGAGAATTGTATTTCTCACCACATCGGTCCTTGCAGGTGATGGATGCATCTGGTGGAATAGAAAGACGTTTAGAACCGATCTGCAACTGGCAAGAAAATTGCAAATGGAATTTTCAGTGAAAAACAAAATGGATTTGTGTTAATTTTTATATATAGGAAAAAAAAAGGCCACGTGCTTTTACAAAGTTGAGAGAAGTCAGAACAACAGTCTTTAAACTGCTCACAAGGAGGATTACACTGACAGGAGAAATTGGTATCAGTTCCATGACCACAACGCCCCTCACAGGAATCTAGAGTGTCTGGGAACCCACAGGACAGATTAGACAACGAAACAGAGTAGTTGCACATTAACCTGCAACATGTTAAAGTGAAAATCGTGCAGAAAGAATACATCTGCTCTAGGAGCAAAAGATGAAATGTCTTACTGCTGTGTCCCTGAGTAAACAGGGCCACCCAAAGTCCAAGAAGAAGAAAGAACTTCATGATGCCTCAGTGACAACCTCAAGACGACAACCTCAAGACGACAAGGCACTGAATGTTATCATGCGCTGCTTTTTATAGCAGGTTCTCCCGGCCAATCCAGTAACAGCACAGTCCCACCCAGTCCCTAGGTCACGATGTCATTCACCTATTGTTAATATTGGAGTTTGTATTCGTTGTATTCTATTTTTTGTGTCCAATCTTTTTGTTTAACATTTAAGTTACTACAAAGCTGTTCTTCACAATATACTGTATGTACACTGGATAAACAAATGATCAGTGTTTGTAGTAATTGAATGGTGTCCTGGTATGGGTGTCCTGAGAGACGTATGGTATTCTTTAACAAACTGGGGATAGGAATATACAAAGAAGAAAATAAATAGAGGTTGTTGAACACGCGCAGGCACACTTTGAGACTGTGGACACCTGTTCACAATACCGATACTGCGTGAATGCATCAAAATGAGGTTATCAGTCTGTGTGCCATTTGACAACGCATGCCTTTTTTTATAACTACTTTGTTGTTTAGTAACTTTCCCTCACACATTTAAGATGTACATTTAGAGGAAGCAATCTAGTTTGTGTTAGACTGCATTTGAAAACTACAGTATAGTAAGTATAACGTATACTACCACTTAACAGATTCTCTTTAAAGGCAGTTATTTTATCCCCCCACAAAATCCAGATGTTATATTTCACAGAGGTTATGCAAGGTAACTCACCCAGAATAGCCTCACTGCTTTACTGTTTCACTGGCCCCTGTTGCACCCTTTTTCAGGGACTAGGGGCCTACTTGCTCACAATGCCCCCCTTAACACACACACACACACACACACACACATCATACACACTTCCTAAATGTTTAGAACAGATTCAAGAGTGTACAGTAAAAGCATCACCAACTGGAATCAGATTTAAATTAAAAATGAATGTGAACTTTCGAGCGGTGCCAGGTATTGCATTTTACATGACATGACAAAAAAGCACCTTGGTTTACTTTCTTGTAAACAAGCTACTGTATACTATAACCTACCTACCTACGCCAATAAGTAGGCATATGTAGACCTATGTGAGCTTTGAACTGTGCCATCTGTAAATACTATGAAATTCCCAATGAATGAAGCAAATAATATCGATATTTTAATCGTTTGACATTGTGATCAAGGTACCAGGCATTTTCAAATGTGCAAACAAACTCCCGTACTCCAGAGGGCGCAGAACAAAACTTTCGGTTTATAATTTTTGGCCTTATGCAGTTGCCTTACATAGCGTGGACTTCAATGACAAGCTAAGCGGACTTACAGTACATGATTTGTCTGTCATAGGGTGTTTTTTTTTATTCTACAAGGACTACAATGTCATTACCATTATTTTTGAGAACGGTTAGAACAGAACTGTCAAAGGTGGGCAAAGAATTGTATGAACATGGTTTTATTAACTTTAACTGGGGTTGACTGCCAATTGAATTTTTCATGCTAGCTTCAGTCACTTGGTGTTAACTATCATATATATCATATCATACATAAATATGGGGACAGTTTTGAATATATTTAGGCTACATGAGCAATGAATCGCAAATATCAGAAACTGTAAATATCAGGTGCACTTTTGTGTCTCTATAGAAAGTTACAATTATGATTGTGTTAAATGAATAAAACACTCCTCTGACCTTAGGGTAGCATTTGCCAGCATGTGCAGTCTTTGCATACTGGACGTCAACTTCTTGCTGCTGAGAAAGCCCTCCTGATGAAACTTCGGAAAAGCACTGGGTACACCTTTATCAACTGCAAGAAGGCATTGGAGAAGTTTGATAATGACATATCACAGGTAGCTTTCATTTTTAAAATGTTAAACACATTTTGAAGGCTTGGTCTGCAACTGTTTATCTGCCTACTGTAATAATATAATCTAAAAATGAAGAAAAAGAGTTTGTAGAAGACAGCGCAGACCCAGCAGGATCTAGTCTAAGCAGTTTTTTGTCGTACTGGTTAATGTGAATATGATCTTCTCTACTAAACTCTCAGGCAGAGACCTGGTTAAATGAGCAGGCCCAGAAGGAAGGCTGGAGCAAAGCAAACAAACTGGAGGGCCGAAAGGCCAAAGAGGGTCTGGTCGGCTTGTTTGTGGGAGATAAAGCTGCAGTTATGGTAGAGGTAAGACTTTTGATCCTGATATTTATTCTCAGGTTTGCCACGTCAACATTTATCTATGGACACTTTTCAGCTATATACTACTGTGTGTGATCTGTGACCCATTGTAATCCTTCTCTGTGACCTTGTGACGCAGGTAAACTGTGAGACAGACTTCGTTGCCCGCAATGAAAAGTTCCAGCAGTTGGTTAAGGATGTGGCATTTGCTACCCTGGGTCACCACCACAGTCATGCCCAAGGCAAGACGGGCTATGTAAAGGTGTGTACAAAGCTGTAGGGGGGTTTATACTGGAGGGAAATATGGAGTCCGTTGTGTCAAGCGCTGCGCTTATTGACACTGTACTTGGTTTCAGAGTTTACTGCACGCGGAGGCGCTGGCTAAACTGGGCGCGGGCGAAGGGGCGTCACTGGCTGACCAGGTTGCTCTCACAATAGGTGAGGGAAAACACTGACACCTCTTCTCAAGGATTATGTTTAAAACAGACGGTGGGAGTTGTGGCATCATACTTGTGAGGATTTGCTTGGGACTAACATCCTGCAAAGACCAATCGTAAAAATCATCCTTTGCTGGAAAACCCGTGTAACGTGTCCATCTGTTTCCAGGTCGCCTGGGTGAGAACATATCGCTAAAGCGAGCGGTGACGGTGGGAATCCCTGCCGAGTGGCACATTGGCTCTTATGTGCACGGCGGTGCAACTAACCAAACCGATGTTGCCATGGGCCGCTACGGGGCTCTGGTGGTGTTCCAGGGCGGAAAGGAGGGAGCGCGCGAGGCTCTGGGACGTAAGCTTGGGCAACACATCGTAGGAGAGGCTCCTCTCTCCCTGGGCAACATGGATGACCTGCCCAGCGGGGAGAGTGAGACCCGCCTGCTGCCCCAGACCTTCCTCCCCGACCCCAGCAGGACAGTGGCACAGTTCCTCAGGGGTCAAGAGGCCCGAGTGCTGGACTTCGCCCGATTTCAGTGTGGAGAGACGAGCTCCGAAGGAGCAGAGTGAAAGGGCGACATTGTTTATCTCTAAGTGATGTGTCATCTCTGTCTTTGTTTCCTATCCGGATTAAATGCCCCTTACCAAGTCAAGTGTGCGCAGTATGAATTTGTTAACCCGTGAAATAAATAAGTATGCTCAGCGGCAAATGTCCAGCTTCTTTAATAATTTCTAATTTTATTGTGTTTTGTGTATTTTTTTTTTCAAGAAAAATGTTGGCATTTGGTATAAATTGTAGCTCATAATCAAACAGCTGTTTCAGAGATTGGCATTTTTAAATTAACAGAATATACATTTTAAGTAATTTCTAAAATTCTGAGTCATTGGACCGGATTTAAGATGAGGTTGGCCCAGATCTGCACAAGTTCTGGTGTGCAACACAGTGAGGGATGGATCATAAAATTCAAAAGGCAAGTTTTGTAAAGCGCCGATTGGTTCATTCGGTGTATGGTATGATGACGTGACCAGGGTTGTTCCTGGGTTAGCTGCTCGCGATTACGAAGAGGCTATCACAGACAGACGGTAGACCACAGACCTCCGCCTGTCTTCAGCTCACAGCAGACATGGTAAGCAACTGTTAAGCTTTTTGTGTCAGCTTTGCCTAAACACTACCATTATGATTTACACTTGCCTAATTTAAGAGGTTTAGAAACCGTTTTACCTGCTAACTGAGTTACGCGCGATATCCAGAGCTAGCGTTAACATTAGCTAGCTAGCAAGCGTTGATCAGAATGGTGTGTTTTCACTGAGATTTGTTGGATGTTTTATTTGTTGGATGTTTTATTTGTTGGCTAATTTGGTTAGAGCGTATTTGAAAGGGCCGTCTATTTATTCATGTTAATGATAAATGTTAACATGTTTTATTTCTTCTACCAGTCTGACTTCTCTGAGGACCAGATCATAGGTGAGTCCATATATCTTCATAACATTATCTTTCCTTCCTTAACGTTAACTTACATGTATCTGTTCTGTCACGACTGCGGTCCCCTTTAGCAGAAGTATGCCAACGTGGCGTTTTGTATTTAAATGGATTATTGAATTCCTTGATTTACCTCTGTAGTGGGACTCTAACGTTACTCCTACAGACCACCAGATCAAACCAGGTAACACTGCAGTGAAAGATTTAACTAACATATCCTAATGGTATGAGGCTTACTGTGAGATTTATTTAATGGCCCCTGACTCATATTGAATCATGCTAACAGAAATCATAAATATGTGTGATTCGTGTTGAATGTCAACTATAGTTTCGCCAGCCATTGTTAATAGTAGTCTGGGTTTGAAAGTGCATGCTTCTTTGCCGTTATGCTGTATGGTTAAACGGATGAGAACTTATTTCTATACTCCAAATCCTGTATTTTATGGTGATCAACCTTTTTACTATTACGCTACAGTTTGTAAGGTGCGGACATCAGCTTTCTGTCTCTATTATGGGCGTGGCCCAAAACTGTAGTTGGTCAAACCTAGACAGCGAAGCTATTTTACAAGGGCATTAGCTACAGTAACATCCCTAAATTGATTTATTGTGTCAGTTGTTCCAGGTTGCCTTGTTTTACATGACGGTGGCCTTTTTTTTTTTTTTTAGGGGGTCTCTCCTCCGTGGTGGAGAGATCTATTTCACGACTGCCTGGTTGACTGGTTGCACGAATGAAACGTTCGCTTGCTTTCAATTCCTTATATGGGAAAACGAGAGGCTTGCTGTAGTTCTGTCTGCCCGCCACTAGTTGAACTGCATTCCATAACTCCGCATGCAAGACGCTTCTTGTTGTCAGAAATACTCATCCCAGCAAATAAATTAATAAACAACTTGTTAAATATATTGACCAGTTGCTGTATTGCTGCTGTGTTGGAAAAATGCTGTTTTTGTTTTAATTTATCAATTGGATAAAGAGTATTGCAATGTTTCCTGTTACACTAGAGATAGACTACACTACACTAACATTATTAATGGTTTATTTTCATGATTGGTTCAATATGATAGAGCTTAATAATGGCTCTTGTTTTGATATGTTATGTTGACATGTGTATTGAGTTGGATTTTTCTACTTTTTGGTGTGGAGTAACTAAATTACAAGAGTAATTAATTTCTACATTTTTGCGAAACCACAACTAATTGAATGTGAAATTAACATGTATAGGCAAGTAGAGTTGCAGGCATTTTCAACCTTGACCTGTACTTTGTGAATATTATAAAATCAACATTTGCTTGATCATCAATTCAAAATAATAGACCCGTACACCCTGATGTAAGTTGAGGCAGTTAATCTTTTAAAATATGATCCTCTTATAAAGCTGAGACTGAGATGCTCTGTGCGTCTCCCATCAGAGTTCAAGGAGGCCTTCCTTCTGTTTGACCGGACGGGTGATGGAAAGATTTGCTACAGCCAGTGTGGGGATGTCATGAGGGCTCTTGGGCAGAACCCTGTAAATGCTGAGGTGCTCAAGGTTCTAGGAAACCCTAAATCAGAAGGTAAGCCCCAACTCCCACTGCCACCACCTTAGCCCATTCAGCTACATTATCGTTGCTTGTGTTAACATTTTGTTTGGTGTGTGCGTGTGCACAAGAACATATATGGCTGACTACATCCTCACCAAGTCTGTGAATGAGCATGAGGCGTCCAATGTTCAGAATAAAAAGTGTGCGATTTTTGCATGCCAAGTATTTCTCTTATCACTTATGTCCATTCTTGTAGAGTCTTGTAGCTGCACACGCCAAGTGCTGCCCTGTTCTTACTTGTCACTGAAGGAGATGTGCTTACTATCTCTTACTGTCTCAACCGACTTGACAGTATTTGTTAAGTCTGGTCAAATGACCACTAAAATATTCTTCGTGTGTCTCTCTCGTCACCCACAACTTGGAGGAGATTCTAAGAAAACCAAATGTGTGAATTTGTTCCAATGTACCTCCAGAGATGAACCACAAGATGCTGGATTTCGAACAATTCCTGCCCATGCTCCAAGCTATTGCCAAGAACAAGGACCAGGGTTCCTTTGAGGACTTTGTAGAGGGTCTGCGTGTCTTTGACAAGGAAGGGAACGGCACTGTGATGGGAGCGGAGCTACGTCACGTCCTCACCACACTGGGTAAGGTCTCAAATATCTGTGAAGTACGAAGAATGTCGCCTGTTTTTACCCCTTAAAGGTACCCTGTAAGGGCAGGGGTAGAGAGCAGTGTCACCCAATCAGCACTGAGGTGCGGGAGTGACAAATTTTAAAATTTGTCACTCCCGTACCTTTTCAACGAACACCCCTGCCTGCCTTATGACAGTCGAGTACCAAAGGTCTAAACTGTCCGATTATCCGTTACCAGCAGCACAGTGATGCGTTTGACTTAATTTCCCACCATGCCATGTGCTGGCCAGTGTTTCCCCATTCATATGTATTTTCTCTTTCTTCCTGCTGATTTGAAAGAGCGAAGACAAAGACCATTTGCTTCGTCATGCATGAACATCATGCATTAAATCTCATGCTAAACTTCCTGCCTTGTGAACAAGTTGGGAGCTATTAGACTCTGTGTCATAAGGCGCTTTTCCGCTGCAGGAACTTGCGGTGCATTTTAGAGGGGGCGGCACCAAACGGCGGTTTTCCACTGCAGGAACCAACCCTGCAGGAACTCTTTCAGGGCTGTTTTTGGGGCCGAAAGAAGTGGGGTGGGTACTTCTGAGCGGCCCTGAAAAACTGCTGGACGGAGCTTGGCGCTTATTGGTTCAACGCAACGTGGAGTGGAAGACAGCAAGCGCCATTATATTAATTTATCAAGTGTTTACAGCTGCCATGAAGCCAATGAATTTTTAGCAACTTTAGAGCAACATGCTGCCGCTGGAGAAATATCAAATTATTTTGAAAAATATAATTTTGATATATAAGCTAATATATGGAATTTACGTCGCGATCGAAGAGCAAAGGCGACGTTGTTTTGTCCGTAGTTCCAGCACCGCAATGGAAACGGGAAGGCTGAATGGGCCAATTAGGGGACCAGTCCTGTTAACGTTCGTGTCACCTGGGAAGTGGCCCGAGTTCCTGCAGTGGAAAAGCTCCTATATTGTCCAAGGCTTTAGAAAAAGGCCTACTGATGCTGTATTGTGTTGCAGGTGAGAAAATGACAGAAGAGGAAGTGGAGACTCTTTTAGCAGGACACGAAGATGCCAATGGCTGCATCAACTATGAAGGTAAGTGGATTGTAGAAAGAACTTAACTCGTTTGTATGAATACAACTGATGAAAACTGCTTTATTGTCCTTAAAGGAAGCCCAGAATAACATGCGTCTTGAGAGTCTTGTAGTTGACACAATGTGACTCAGTCTGAGTGTCCCATTGTCCCTGTGTCACCCTCTCACTGACTCAGCGTTGCTGTCCCACAGCTTTGGTCCGCCACATCATGTCCGGTTAGGCAGCGAGTATGAGCAAATGGCTATAGGCTCGTCCTATTCTCGGTAGAAGGGTAAAACCGTAAAACAAACTGCTGTTGCTTACGCTGTAGCCCTTGTGCAGTGTCGATGTACTCTAAGGCTTCCCGGACTCCCCACTCTGAGAGGAGTGTGTCCGAGCTCATTCTCCTGGCTGGCTCTAGCCTGCGTGTGGCAGCAGAACCAAGGGTCCAGCAGCGCCCCACTGGGCATTGTGGGTAAATGGACGGGTGCATAATGAGTTACACTGCAGCAGATATTCATGATGCCTGCAGATGGACTTGGCAAAAAACGCATATTAGCCTGTTTATATTTAATTTACATTTACATTTACAACATTTAGCAGACGCTTTTATCCAAAGCGACTTACAATTAGTACATTTTTACATGGAGCAGATAGGGGTTGGGCATCTTGCTCAAGGATGCTTACGGGTAGGCCACCTCCGGGGATTGAACCCACCACCTTGCGGCTGGGAGTCCAACACCTAGACCACTAGGCTATCCTTTACAATTTTTTTTAACCTGCTGTTTGACACACTTTGATCCTGTGGCTTTTTCAGACCTCGTGCAACAACTGATTGATTTGATTTCTCCTCCCCTGCTTCCCGTTCATTAAATCTGCCGCCGCTGTAAACGTGCTAGATAGAACTTGATGTATCCAAATAAGGAGTAGGATTGCTGATCTTAACAACACATTTCAGGTCCTGACGCTTGGCAAGTCATGACTTGCTGGGAGAGAGCTTTCTTTTCCCCTGTAACCTCCCAAGCCCCCACCCCCTTCCCCGCTCTTCTTTCGTTATTCAGTGCACATTCTTAAATTTAAGATTTGAACTCGGGCTACAGTATCCTGCTCCGCTAAGTAAAACCAAGGACATCCTTGGCTTGGTCCAACGCCTAATCAAGAAAAGAATGTGTGACCAAAGCCTTAAGGGGCTTTACGAATCTCAGGCATACGTTATACTGTCATGTTGTTTTGAATTTAGATTAGGGAAGACTTAAACCAGCTGGGACAGTGGAATTGGCTCCATGGGCTTAGAACGCAAGGGGGTTTACCTTATGAGGTTTCTGTGTACGTCTGGATGCTTGTAGCGGTGCTGGCAGATGCTACAGTCTGACATTCGTTTGTCTTTCCTTTTCTTCTCAGAGCTTGTCCGAACGGTGATGAGTGGTTGAAGATTTCAAGAAAACACTTCCTGCTTAATTTTATTCTTAAATGTTTTCGTACTATGTTCGTCTTGCTCTCCCAAACATGTCACCCTGCCCCTGCGTTTCTTCATTTTGTTTCAGAAGTTCTGTGTAAGTTGAAGAGACCCTTCAATTTCACTTTGTTTCAAAACATTTTTGAACTACATTGGGGTGTATGTTGTCATGTCAGTCTTGTGGGCAGAATTGGCAATAACATTCCCGCAATTATTTTTTTACACATTCCTTCCAACTGTCATTCGACCTATGTCAACATTGTAGTCAATGAGCTATGTTTTTATAGACGCAATGCATGTTTATTGGCAGAGACAAACTGTAATGTAACTGTAGATTTACTTGGCCAACCTGTCATGAAGGGAATACTGTGCTGTATTAATTTACAATCAACAGTATTTAATAAAGAGCCCACTTTCTGAAATGTATTTTTAAGTCTGTGTCGAGAACAAGGACCATATATTTCTATTCGATGTCTCTCACTGGAGTCTTGAAGAGCATGTTACACCTAGTGAAGCAAAGATCCGCTGGGAGTGGAAAGTTTGCATTTTTAAGGGATCTCTTGCAGTAAATGGAAAATAGATAGATATATATATATATAGATAGATAGATAGATAGATATAGATATATAATATATTTTGAATATATCTCCATGTAACTTCTGATCTATCGGTATGCAAATCTAGAAATATCTTCTGTAGTTCTAATTACATAATGTGTAAGGTATATTTAAGTAATCTTTAATGTGTATGCTATACCACTATACATTTCACAGGCACCATAGTAAAAGCGGTTCTAAGCTGTTCTTTTCAACACCGTTGTCCTAGAATTCCAACCCCGATGGTTAACCCAATACAAAGCACTCACAAATAGGGTCTCCATTTCACAACTTTTATTTCCCCCCCCTAACATGTAAGTAAAACCTGAACATCTTTTGTTTTCGTCATTCAATACAAACTGCCAGAGCAACCGTCAACACTAATCACTTGATGATTTACTGAGGAAAAGTTGATTTCTACTGTATAATTCAATTGCTGCTACTTCCAGCATAGTGAAAAACATACAGAAAGTAAACGGACACACTTCATAATCACAAAATCCACATAATGTAGTAATAACACAGACAAAAGTCCATTTATGCTCACGACTGAGGTGAGGCCTCTAATACTGGCTAGCTGGACATGCTGTTAAGTTTAATCATCCGATTATAGTTCAGTACACTGAGGTGTGTGATAACGTTATGATGAACATTAGGGAATCATAATTCTTCATCCTTTGTTACAAAAAAGAAATAATTGGCACTGAGCAGATAAAAGTTATGGATATCTGTAACGGACCTTAATGCATGCATTCAGATACACGCACGCACACGCACAATGTCTCAAACATAACAGATCAAGTAGACCTGACAAAATCATACACCATAGTGGAGAGGGTAAATATAGCTACCAATGTAATATTAATATACAATTGAAATGTAGCCTGAATGTAACCTATATATATAAAAAAAAGACAACGTTGACAATAAAATGTATAAAAATTGATTAAAAAGTAAGGATACAGTTAATAATTACAGATAATATGGACACATTTTTCATTGTCAGCTGTTATAAGGTGCAAAATCCCTTTTTAGTTTTTTTTTTTTTTTTACAGCTTTACCATTCCTTCAGTCTTTAACTTGAAATGCATGAACATAAACAGCTAAAATCTTTCTAAGCAACCACATCTGGATTTACCCCAGGAAAAAAAAAAATAATCAAGATAATGATTAACACGATTATACAAAAGATTTTGGTTTAGCAATCAACATAAACAACTGAATTTTGAATGAACATGTCGACAAATTATCCAGATTTTCAGTAATTTCTTTGTGTGACAGTACATTCCTCACAAAATGACAACCAGAGCATTTCATCCAGACCAGCCATAAAACAGACACAAGTGACCTCACATCAAACCCCTTACTGCAATGCTGATGAACAATTATAGTCTTTTAAAAAGACAGCTTATTATAGGAGAAAATAGAAAGTAGTCCTTCTGTCCCACTGGGACCTCAACAACGAGGGTCTACGGACAGCTGGAAACTACACTTCAACACATTTAGTTCCCAGGTCATTGAAGGAGAACAAGAGTAACAGATTTATAACAGAAAATCCAGTTGACAGTACATATTCTTAAACTGTTTTCAGACCATCTGCATATTAAGTAGCAGAGCAATGTCCCTTTAGATTTGTGAACATTAGGCCAAACTGATTACAGTGACCTTAAAGTCATTCTTCTGCAGAAAAGCTAACAAAAACATACAGCTGAGTTTTCCAAACTATTAAGTATGAAAAAAGTATTTAAGACAACAAAGGGATGTTAAGTGCTTAAGTTCAATACCAATAATGTTTAATGTCTTCGAATAAGACCAGGGAAAACTGGATCAAAGTGCATTTTTTCCTTCATATATTTTAGTTAGTACCTAAGACGGGACATGTACAGATTGTTAAACATGTGACTTCAAACTGTTGGAATTTAAAGCACCATTGTTCAAAATAGCAAAAGGTCCTTTGTTACTCTTCATTTCCTTGGGTGAAAGTGGAATCCTAAGACTTTTTTTGGGGGTAAAAACACTAAAGAAACATGTTTTCCACATGGCGCATATACTGTGGACCACCTACTTTTTGTTCAATCAATGTTCTTCATTGGCATACTCATTGGACTTATTAAAAGGGCTTTAAAAGATAATTCATGTCAGAGGTGGCTTGCCCTAAATGAAATTCAGTTTTTCCTCCTTTCTCTCATGAATTGTTCTGTTAAAAAAATGTCATAATTTGTATTCTTCCTTCAGCTTCTGACTTCTTTTCAGATGATACAGGCAGTAATAATGTGGTCAGTCATTCGGTTCCCCAAGCCAATGTTTCTGCCCGTTTCTCTCACTGTGGGGTGGCCAAGGGCGCTGATGGGTGCAGGGTGTCCCCGGCCAGGGGGGCGCTAGGCTCTGAGTGTCAAGACAAGGGTAAGGGGTGCACATGTTAAATCTCTGTACACAAGGAGAACAGAAGTGGGCCAGAGCAGCTGGACAAACTCACGGTCATTTCCACTGACAATGCTCGTGGCAAACAGTGGAGTGGAGATTGTAGATGTAAAACATGATAGAACAACCTGTGTCTCCAGCTAAAGATATGGATGGTATAATGCTGTTTGTATTTTACTGGCATTAAAGGAAAGAGCCAAACACACACACACATACTAACATCCTGAGGCCCCACTGTGTGATCTGACCACAGCGCGAGTAAGCACTGTTAACTGGCAGAACCAGAGTTGTCAATAGAGCGGAATGGTTCCATTGGATCAACAAGTACTAAATACATTCACACAGACCTTCGCACAGTCTGAAAATGTGTCGCTTTCAAGGTTAAACTAAGACGCCTGACGCCAGCTTTGAGGCATCACTCACCATGGAGTGCTGGAGTAGTGCTAGTGTTGCCGTGGGCAGCAGGGGTCTGTCCCGGGGGGCCGGGCGGGGAGGTGTGCGGACCAGGGGGCGGCTGGGACTCGCCGGCCTGTGCGGAGGAAGCGGGGGCCACCGGGCTGGGGGCGGGCTGCGGCGCCGGCACGCCGGCAGCCTGCTGGCTGGTGGGCTGGGGCGGGCCTGAGGTAGCCTGGGCGGGGTGGGGGCCTCCGGTCTGGCTGTGCTGCTGGTGCTGGATCTGCTGGAAGTGCTGCTGGCGGGCCCTCATCTCGGCGTACTTCAGCTGCTCCATGTGGAAGGACTGGCGGTCGGCCAGCAGCTGCTGCCGCTGGTACTCCAGCTGCAGACGCACGCACGTGCACACGCATGCACGCACGCATACAGACACACACACACACACACGCACAAAATCAAAAGATAATTTTAAGCAGTGTTTAACTGTGGTAGCCGCGTTGGGAGTGTACATGTGAGTGCGTCTCACGTCTGAATTTAAACAGAACGGTGGCGTGAGGCAAAATAGAGCTGAAAAGTGGGAAAGCTTGTTTTCATGACGAGACAGTGAACGATGAGACAGTGAATGAACGTTGGCCCAGTTGTTGGAAATGATGATTACAATTACACTTAGGTCAATTAGGTCAGTTAGCAGACGTTTTTTATCCAAAGGGACTTACGCACCGCACCGCCTGTCTCTCTGCTGCCTGCGGCTGTTTATCAGTCCTAGTTTGTGAGGCCATGCTGGTTTCGCAAGCGGCATCATTTGTTCCGTCTGGAAACCTACCATTCAAAGTCCTTTGTCATAGAGGCGGGGCCAATAAGGTGTCGATCAGATCGTTAGCAGGCGATTGGACCACATTCAACTAGTCAGAACAACAAACGTTTGACGGTGATGACCAAAAACAGGCTCTAGCGGACGATTGGACCACCTTCAACCAATCAGAACAAGAATCCTGTGGGGATTTTCACTTAATTGCTGTCGGCATTAACTGAACCAATTGGCCGAAAGTTCTGTAACCGACTGACAACCGGTTTTCATCGGAGTCCCAAGACTGATAGGCAGAGCTCGCAAAATTAGGATGTTTTACCAGGCTGCTAAGTGGCCCCCACTTTCCCGCTCTATTCTGCTCAGGTGTTGTGCATATGTACACCGCACACTGTGTGGAAATGCTGTGCAGGAACTAAGGTCTAAACGACAGCACATCCCATATCAGTGTGGTGTTGTGCCCCGTTATGCCTCACGCACAGCTTCTCTCTCTCTGTCCATGATGGTCTCCAGCTCCTCAAAGTGTCGCAGTTTAATCTCCAGCTTCTTCATCTGGGTCTCCACCAGGAGAGCCACCAGGGACTTAATCTTCCTCTCCTCTACCGCTGCCAGGTGCTGTCGACGGACACAGTGATGGGCGGACACACAGCAAGAGGGGGTTTAGACAGAAATGGTAAAGAAAATACTACAGTGTGTGTGTGTGTGTGTGTGTGTGTGTGTGTGTGTGTATATATATATATATATATATATATATATATATATATATA
>JAOEHI010000020.1:546165-557816 GCA_025447815.1 Percopsis transmontana
AGGAAGGTCCAGCATGAGCTGGAGGAGGCTGAGGAGCGTGCTGACATTGCTGAGTCTCAGGTCAACAAGCTGAGAGCTAAGAGCCGTGACTCTGGCAAGGTAAACTCTGATCTCTTGGTTGTGCAGAATGAGCAGTATCTTTGACTTCACTGAAAATCTTTTATATTTTGTATATACTGAATGTATAAAATGAACCTATTTTTGTCTCATTATAGGGAAAGGAATCTGCTGAATAACTTTTCTAAGTTGTCTGTATTCAAAACCTCACAAGACGTCATAAAATATGCATTGTGAATTGTGTCAATAAAATTGCCACTAAACATTATTTTACAAGTTTTATTTTTGCATCCCATACAGCATTTAAAGGAATGCGTATGTTACTTTGAACTAAATGACATTTTCTGCTCAGCCTGATTTTGACAATAGACAGTAACATTTCTGTTTCTACACTGTATGCAAGCTAAGAATTAAAGATAATAATAAAAGTAGGTATATTTCCTATACCTATCAGATTTGAGGGAACATTAGTTGTGTTTGATTTTGACAGGCCACATATAAGATGAGATACAACCTAAATAATAATCAATGGGAAACACTTTTCTCAAATAAGAAACTAGATGAAAAGCTAACTATAAACAGGTCTTCTTAAACTAGGCTATGCATTGCCATTACTGTAATTATGGGACCGTTAGGTACTAGTATTATGCAAATAAATTGTGCTTTTTATTAATCCGGTACTGTAGTGTAGTATTATTATTAATAGTTAATGCAAAAGGTTACCAGTTATATACACACTCCAGTTTACCCAATGTGGGAGGACACAGAGCAGAGGCAAATGCTGTAGCATTTAAAGTCTAACTTTCAATGAACAACATCAAATTTATTACAGTTTATATTGTATAGAGTATCAACTGTGAATATTTTGTAGTGAAATGTGAAAATAGCATATAGGTTTCAAGCCCCTGAGGAGGCGTTGCCATGACTTGCATTGCTGGGAGGCTGGTAAATGGTTGTTATTGGGCAATAGCAGTAACATTTTCTTATCCAAAAAGTAGAGATATGAACTGTCTGTCCCATTACACCATAAAATGATGACTGAATATTTGCTGATCATCTGCTAAAGCTATCTAGCCAAGCTAGCTTGCCAGCAATGTTACTGTTTCTTAGTGGAAGTATACCTTTGCGTTTGTCCACACTGAAATACTTGAATCCCTTTACTACTCGATTGGTTGTCTGAAAATACCCTTGTGGTTAAAACCAGCATATTCACTTTTTTAACTGGCAGATGACGGTAGTCATCAAGGAGCGGTAATGTGAATAAGCCCCAACTTCATGATCTTTTTTTTCTCCCCATTACAGATACTGTAGCTACTACCAATTAGTTTGAATATAGGCCAATATATTATTTAGCTACTAGTTGTCAGGGCTTCAGCCTCATTGGTTTAGAGCCATCCTTATACAGAATTATAAAATGCTCCCAAATTGGCACGTTGACTGCGGGGGAAGATCAGAGCAGGCATTGGCCGTTTGGTGATGTCACTGTCAGAGTGGTGTATGGGAGCGGTGACCCAAACGCAGGACAGAGAGCACGGCAGGCAGGCAGTGGTAAACAGGGTCTTTAATAACCAAAAGTAATCCATGGGAGGATAAACAGGAACACAGAAAAAGTCCAAACTAAAATACGAGGCCCAAGGCCAGGGAGCAAACAAAACAGAAAAAGGTCCATAACCAAAAACTTACACAAGGGACAGCAAGCAAGGCAAGGCTTCCAAACAGACAGGGACGACACACCAGGTGACACACTGACGAACCAACACTCAGACAAAAGACAGAGACTAAGTACACCACGAGGGAACTAGACAGGTGAGGGCGGTAAAGACACAACGAAGGGAAGGACCAAACAAGGAGATAAGGCGGAGCAAGGGCGGGGCCAGGGAGAACACAGGAAACAGGCAGACACACTAGGGGAACATGGAAACAGACTTAGGGAAAAACAAGAGACAAGACCAGGGAACAGGCAGGGTCGTGACAGTCACAGCATTTCAGCGTCCAGATGCGGGGTCCGATCAGCTGTGTGGAGGGAGGGAGTTGAGACGACCCACATGGCTCTGTGTCTTGGCCCATCGTCTGCTTTGGGCCAGGTTAAAACGGCTTCCTGCGTTTGCACAGCCTTGGCGTGCAGCTGGTAACAGTTCTTTATAAGCATTCTAA
Source organism: Percopsis transmontana (assembly GCA_025447815.1). Taxonomy (NCBI): domain Eukaryota; kingdom Metazoa; phylum Chordata; class Actinopteri; order Percopsiformes; family Percopsidae; genus Percopsis; species Percopsis transmontana. Next base: position 548,377 of record JAOEHI010000020.1, read on the forward strand.
GTAACATTCTATCTACATCAATAACAATAAATGGTCATTGGACCGACTGGATCAACTTCTACTCCTCATCTGTACAACTGCACGCGTCAAGCTATATATCCAGCTCAGCCACCAGTAGTAGCAAATCAGGGAGCAAAGGACCGACTGGAAAAGGCCACTAGTGTTTGTTAAGGGAGTCTGGCGAACCCAATTGCAGACAGACGATGCAGACATACAGGGAACGTTTACACAGAATTTATTATAAATTAAAGTCCACTAGCCCACGCTAGGAAAACATCAAGTCCATTAGCTCCAAGCTAGGAAAACAGAAAGTCCACTAGCGCCAAGCTAGGCTGAATACAGGATTCCTCCGCGGCAGGTAGGTAGCAGGGTATCCTCTGAGTGCAGTGTCCGGGAGCCACGATCCAGCAGCTGCCTAGGAGGGCAAGGCAGACGGAAATGAATAAGCAGAGTCGGACTATACGTTCACCCAAAAGATTTGACACTGACGTGTGAGCACGAACTACGTTCCGGCGATGAGATAGGGAGGCAGTTCATCTTAAATATGTTCTGCTCCCGCACACCTGCCTCCACTCTGGAGATCAGACACACCTGCCTTCACTCTGGAATTACCCACACCGGCCTAGAGAGAGAGAGAGAGAAAGAGAGAGAGAAAGAGAGAGAGCTCCACGGTGCACAGACCTAACAGTGTTGTTAATTACATGCAATAAATGTGGCCACAAACTTCTCTCTTGTGTCCGTTTTATAGTTATTTTTGTCACTGTAATTTTATAGATTAACTTTAAGTTACAAAACTAAGTCAATCTCAAATATCTTATGTTTATATCTTGCATTACAGTTTGGACAATCCTGTGACATACATACACTTAAACAATTTTCCTCTGCTAAATAGTGTGAAACAATTAATCAACAACAATAGCTCTCCAAAAAATGCTTAAAAAATAAAATTATGAAAATCAACGCCAGCTCTGTGTCTCCTGTGCCTGTCCTTTCGTCTGTGCCTGCACTCACCATGCCACAGTTGTCACAAGCGTGTAACACATTAAAAATAACAAACAGGTAACAGGTGCCCAGACAACATTTGATAACCTCAATACTATAGTTAGATTAAGTTACAAAACTTTAGGTCAATCTTAATCCTGTGACATAAATACACTAAAGAAATTTTCCTCTTATAAATAGTGTGTAGCACAGAGAAACATGTAATCAAATCCAGCCGGTATGCACAACAGCTCTCCAAGAACATAAGAAGAAAAAAAATAATAAGAAGAATATTTTATCTATAACCCTTGACATGTTTTGTTTTCTTGTGCTTTTTTTACACAGAAAGGCCAGGTCTTGTCACCAGCCGAATACGTTTTTTATTTCATAGGTTGTTTAAGAGTTTTGTAACAACACATTACAATTTATGCCATTCTGCAGCCAGTACGGCTGTGTTTATCAGTAGACAGTAGAAGATAAATCATTAACTTAGAGCCCACTGCAGTCTTCCATGGCTAAATTAAAAATGTATGCTATTCTCTAGTTATTTATATTTTATTTCTGATAGGACTGGAATGCATTCTACGATGTAACCCGGTGTGTAGATACGTACAAAAAAAGTATAGTGTCTAAGTTTATTTGTACCTTTCAGCAGTAATGAAAGGTAATAAAATGCTTGCGGTCATAGTGCACATGACCCTGCATACACAAGAGAATAAACATGTACTAACTAAAAAACACTGAAATATGCTAAAGATGTATATGAAAGAATGTTACTAAATGCAGTAATAGAAGTTAGACAATGTACCAACTACAGTAGAATTTAGAATGCATTCATATTAAACATTAAACATAATTATTCATCATCACACTATTGTACAATAGGATTATGCTTCTCTACTGCCTTACCTTATACTGTGTATTAATAATGATGTAAGGAGCAAATATAGCAAGCAATATAGCAATATATTGACATATAAAATATAAGGAATAAAAACATACAAAAGTTAATAAATACATGCAACACTACACTTGGATGTAGTGCATATAGTCTCCAATTTAATATTACACCCTGGCATGTAGTCATAACATTTTATAAGCACCATGCATACCAAAAAAGGCTTCAGTGTTATGGTTTAATGTTGCATCCCCCAGGATTAAACATAGAGCTGATTTATTTATAGATTATGACTTTTTGAATCTGCCTATATAAATGTGCATCACAGAATTCGTATCTATAAATCAAGGGAAAAAAACTATTGTTTAATTATGTTTAATATCAAATCTAAATATATCTTAATCCCAATATGGTAAATGTTAAAGTATAATTAAATTACAGTACTATATATTTTAGTAGTACGTTTGTATTAAAAGTTTATCACTTTGTGACACATATGACATGAAATAATATTTGTAGGTAAGATATCCTAAAATATTACTTAGTACCCATAGACAATTGAGTACATAGCAAGTGTTCTGTGCCAAAAAATTCAAATCAAATTGTGTGAATGCCATTTCTAGTCATGGCCTTTTTTAGTTTGTGCTTGCCCTGCAGATTTCCCTCTATATAAGAACACTCTGATGAGATGTAATGACTGAAGGGGAGTTCAAGAGTTCCAACTGGTGGTAGGTAAAACTGATGCAGTTATATTAAATTGCCAGTATAATAGTAATAGCTTTTTAATTTAACTTCTAGATTTCATTTAAACAAAACTGAAAGTGAAAATGTGAAGAAAACGTCAAAAGATTCATGTATGAAATGAAAGAAAGTGTATGCTACATGATAAGAATTAAAAATCTATATATATTCTATACAAATCTACAATGAGATCTAGTTCATTAGTTCATGACTATATTTAAGTTGAATACTTTCTAAATATATTAATCATAATTTGTCTCTTTTAGGTGTGAAACTTGTGAAACATTTTTCTCTAACTGAATAAAAGGAAGGAGGGAAGGTGAGTAAAAAAAGTTGACAGATCATGTTCAGAGGCTGGGCAAGAAAAAAAATCTATCTATCATCTATCTAACCACCCCTGCAGGAATCCGCCACCATGAGTACGGACGCGGAGATGGCCGTTTATGGCAAGGCTGCCATTTACCTCCGTAAGCCTGAGAGGGAGAGGATTGAGGCTCAAAGCAAACCCTTTGATGCAAAGACTGCTGCTTATGTGTCTGATGTTAAGGAGCTGTATCTCAAATGTACAATCACCAAGAAAGATGGTGACAAAGTCACCGTGAAGCTGCTTGACACCCAGGAGGTTAGTCTATTATCCTTTTCTGTCAGTATCCATTTTTGAAACACAGGAAGGATCAAATATCATTGTGATAATATTCTAATTTAGGAGAAGACAGTTAAGGAGGCCGATGTCACACCTATGAACCCTCCCAAGTTTGATAAGATTGAGGACATGGCCATGATGACCCATCTCAATGAAGCCTCTGTGTTGTATAACCTCAAAGAGCGTTATGCAGCATGGATGATCTACGTAAGATATTCTGCCTGCTAATTAAAATATAATATGAAATACTCTATTCCCCAGTGTCCCAGAGATAGCATTCTCTGGTCATAACTTTGCTGTTCCCTTACAGACCTACTCTGGGCTGTTCTGTGCCACTGTAAACCCCTACAAGTGGCTCCCGGTGTACGATACTGAGGTCGTAAATGCCTACAGAGGCAAGAAGAGAATGGAGGCTCCACCCCACATCTTCTCTGTCTCTGACAACGCCTATCAGTTCATGCTTACTGGTATGTTTATGTATAAAGATACATTTAATATTAGTGATACTAACTATACTTACTATAACGGAATATTTAAAGTAAAAAAAAATTTCTTTCACAGATAGGGAGAACCAGTCTGTGTTAATCACGTGAGTATTATATATATATAGACAGTATATATTTAACTGTATAATACCAACATTTGGGGCTTTCTCTGAATTTATATTTCCATCTCCAGAGGAGAATCTGGTGCAGGAAAGACTGTGAACACCAAGCGTGTCATCCAGTACTTTGCCACAATCTCAGTGGGTGGAGGAGAGAAGAAGAAGGAGACAGGCAAAATACAGGTATAGAATCATTGATATTTCAAGGATAAAAAATGGGAGAGATACCTAATTATAACAATGTTGAAATTTGAATCAGGGGTCACTGGAGGATCAGATTATTGCAGCCAATCCCCTGCTGGAGGCCTACGGTAATGCCAAGACTGTGAGGAATGACAACTCCTCTCGTTTTGTAAGTATGGAAGGATGTTAAGCAGTGAGAAAACATACATTATACTATTGACTAATATTACTGATTTACTGATCCTAAACAGGGTAAATTTATCAGAATCCATTTTGCCACATCTGGTAAACTGGCTAGTGCTGATATTGAGACATGTAAGTATCATGTTTAGTGTGAAATCTCTGACGTGTGTTATCAGTTGACTAGATTAACCAATTATCAAATCATTATCAAATGTTTTAGATCTGCTGGAGAAGTCCAGAGTGACCTTCCAGCTTCCTGATGAGAGAGGTTACCACATCTTCTACCAGATGATGACCAACCACAAACCTGAGATCATTGGTAGGTTAAACACCTGATGACATTATTAGTTCAAGACATATCTGTGGGATGCAAATAGGATACCTAGAGTAGTTACTGTATATATAGTTACTGGAGAAACAAATTGGAATGATGAAGGGCACATTTCAGGACTCCCAGACACCTTTTTTTAGCACAAGCATGCAAACAGGAATGGCACGAGCATATAACTTGTTTCTGTAGCACAAAGCAGCTCGGTGTACAAGTTCAAACATAGACCACATGCTACTATACCGCACATTATATTTATTGTGTCAAGCAGAGATGCATTGGGTCCCACTTTAAATATGGCTTGGCTGCAAATCAGCACAAGGACTTCCAATCTCAAACGGACACTCTAACCGCAAGGCTTCTGAGCTGTTTTCCAGGAGTAGGGTATTAAAATGTTACTTTAGACATTTAGTTTCATGATAGCAAACAGCGTAAGCCAGTAGCCGTACAAGAAATATTTTAAGTATTTCGAGTTATACTATAAGCGTGATTTAAGGTGCTGCTGAGAAATCATGCTATTTGATTATGTCCAGATAAAGGTTTGATTTTACAACGCTTATTATTCAAGCAATCAATGGAGTAATGATTATTTTGACCTTTTGTAACCTCCAGAAATGACGCTCATCACAACCAACCCCTATGACTTCCCCATGTGCAGTCAGGGTCAGATCACTGTGGCCAGCATAGATGACAAAGAGGAGCTGGTCGCCACGGATGTGAGTGATCATCACTGATCTCACTGATCATCATCATCCTCACTGATGATGTTATGCACCATTATACATTTGTGTAATGAATTCAGTGAAATTATTAAGTGATTACGTTGAGGAAGTTGAGTATTTCTCTGATTGCTGTTTGTGATTGCTTTAGACTATAAAATGTCAGTATAATAAGGTAATAAGGCACACGATTTATTTTTATTATAGTTGTGTTTGTTATAGTTGTGTAGAGTTGTGTTGAGACACTAAGTCAGTACATCTGTTGAGTTAGATTGTGATGAATGATGAAGCCAATAGTGGTAAATGAAGATGAGCAGACTACAGCAGGCTCAATGACAATATCTCCCAAGAGAGAGGGAATAGAGGGAAAGGGAGAAGAAGAGATGATAAAGAGAGGGAGGACATAATGGAAAGAGAGACAGAAGTAGAGAAATATGGAAAGAGAGGTAATATATATATACACTGTACATAAAGAGTGAATAAATGATTAGAAGCTTAATCCACTTGTAGTGTGTTTTCAAGCACATCTTTAAGAACAAGTAATTTTCGTTGGGCAGTGATAGACTGGAAGGGTTATTCATCTTGGGGTGATGTCACCAAGGGCTACACGTCTAAATGGATTGCAGAAATACCTTTATATATGTAACTACACCAGAAAGGTCTTCGTCGAGATGAGATCAGATTTCACATTTTGCAAGCAATTATATACAAGGACAAATAAGCAAGGAAAAACTGTTCTGTACATTACATTATTTTCAATACCTCTGGATTAGAATGACAATTTATTCTATATAGACTGCTATCGACATTCTGGGATTCACCCATGAGGAGAAGATGAGCATTTATAAACTCACTGGTGCTGTACTTCACCATGGCAACATGAAGTTCAAGCAGAAGCAGCGTGAGGAGCAGGCTGAGCAAGATGGCACAGAGGGTGAGGATGAACCTTTAACCAAAGGGGGTCTGGTCAGAAACTATTTTAGATTAATCATCACATTTATATTCATGTGCTATTGTCAGATGCTGACAAGATTGCTTACCTGCTGGGTCTGAACTCAGCTGACATGCTGAAGGCTCTTTGCTACCCAAGAGTGAAGGTCGGAAATGAGTATGTCACAAAGGGACAGACTGTTCCTCAGGTAAGTAATCATCTTATTGCTTTTGTTAATCCATGCAAATTTCAGGACAAGAAGCAGAATAACAAACTGTAAAAATATAAAAGCCATTACATAACATGATGTCGTAAATCCTACAATTAAAATGATCAAATTATCATCTCATCAGGTTCTGAATTCAGTGAGTGCCCTGGCTAAGTCTATATATGAGAGGATGTTCTTGTGGATGGTCATCCGTATCAACCAGATGCTGGACACCAAACAGCCAAGGCAGTTCTTCATTGGTGTGCTGGATATTGCGGGTTTTGAGATCTTTGATGTAGGTTGCAGTTCTAAAAAAAAAAAATATTCATTTCATATTAAGATTTTTTGCTGCCGAAACAATTTGTTTAATCTTATTTAAATTGACAGTTCAACAGCATGGAGCAGCTGTGCATCAACTTCACTAATGAGAAACTGCAACAGTTCTTCAACCACCACATGTTTGTCCTGGAGCAAGAGGAGTACAAGAAGGAGGGAATCATTTGGGAGTTCATTGACTTCGGCATGGACTTGGCTGCCTGCATTGAGCTTATTGAGAAGGTAAACAGTAATGTTGTGACTATGTATGTATTCATCAGCTTCTCCAAATATACCTCTGACTCATCCCTTTGCTATTTTCACAAAGCCCATGGGTATCTTCTCCATCCTTGAAGAGGAGTGCATGTTCCCAAAGGCATCAGACACTACCTTCAAGAACAAGCTGTATGACCAGCATCTTGGTAAAACCAAAGCATTTGAGAAGCCCAAGCCTGCCAAAGGCAAGGCTGAGGCCCACTTCTCCCTGGTTCACTATGCTGGAACTGTGGACTATAACATCAGTGGCTGGCTGGACAAGAACAAGGATCCACTGAATGACTCTGTTGTGCAGCTGTACCAGAAGTCCTCAGTTAAACTGCTGCCTACGCTTTATCCCCCTGTTGCTGCTGAAGGTAAAATATATCATTCAGGAAATATGAAATACTGAGCAATGCTGAATAAAGTAAAGTGTGAAACTTTTACATTGTTCTCACATACATGTTTGCACAGTTTTTCACTGTTAAAATAAAATAAATAAAATAGTCACATTAACAACATTAACTATGAATCAAATCAACTCACAGAGGGTGGCAAGAAAGGAGCCAAGAAGAAGGGTGGTTCCATGCAGACTGTTTCTTCACAGTTCAGGGTAAGATTTAACAGAAAACATACATTATTGGATTGGAAGATAGTAAACTCATATGTGTCTAGATTAATGAAAGTTGTATGTATTACTTTTGATGCAATCTAATTCACAGGAGAACTTGGGCAAGCTGATGACCAACTTGAGGAGCACCCATCCTCACTTTGTGCGTTGCCTGATTCCTAACGAGTCCAAGACTCCAGGTAACATATTCACTGTGTTGCCCCTTGAAAATCCTTGCAGTGGTAGCATGGACCCAGAGAAGAAGGGGTGGGGTGGGGTCAGAGACAGAAAAAAAAAAAAAGACACACATAATATAATAATCTAAACACAATTAGTTTGATTAATGATTATTGCTAATAAAGGTGAAGAAACATCAAACTGCATCAGGAAGATGAGGAGCAAATGTGTTTGTGCACTTTGTTCTCGTTCTTTTTTTCAACGGAATAAATAAATACAATGTATTTTAAAAAATTGTGCACATTATTAAGGAGTGTGGTGCGCCACTACTGGCGAACTATAGGGAAATCATTTATTACTCAAAAATGGATTAGTATCATCCACTTGCCATGCCCTTAAGTTGATTACTGCAGCCTAAAATGCAAGACATGATTCACTAATTAAGATGCAACAACCTCTTTACAGGTCTGATGGAAAACTTCCTGGTTATCCACCAGCTGAGGTGTAATGGTGTGCTGGAGGGAATCAGAATCTGCAGAAAAGGATTCCCCAGCAGAATCCTCTATGGTGACTTCAAGCAGAGGTATCAATTTACATTTCAAAAGGATTTTTAATTTAAACTTTGGGTTGCAATTATATCATCATGACCTTTATTCACAACAGGTACAAAGTACTGAATGCCAGTGTCATCCCCGAGGGACAGTTCATTGACAACAAGAAGGCTTCCGAGAAGCTCCTTGGGTCAATCGATGTTGACCATGAGCAATACAAATTTGGACACACTAAGGTAAATGTTGATCAATTCCCTTTATAGCCTTCTTCATCACGAAACTAATAAACAGAATTGTGTTGAACTGTTAATATTCCCCTCAGGTGTTCTTCAAAGCTGGTCTGCTGGGAACCCTTGAGGAGATGCGTGATGAAAAGCTTGCTGCTCTGGTTACCATGACTCAGGCTCTCTGTCGGGGTTTCCTCATGAGGAAGGAGTTTGTCAAGATGATGGAGAGAAGGTATGTGGAAACCTACATTCCAAATACTGTATGTATTTGCATTCAGGGCAATGCCAAGAACATGTTGGATTCTACATTTTAATTTGTAGGGAAGCCATTTTCACAATCCAGTACAACATCCGATCATTCATGAATGTCAAACACTGGCCATGGATGAAGGTGTACTACAAGATCAAACCTCTTCTAAAGAGCGCTGAAACTGAGAAGGAGTTGGCCAACATGAAGGAGAACTATGAGAAGATGAAAGCAGATCTGGCCACTGCTCTGGCCAAAAAGAAAGAACTGGAGGAGAAGATGGTTTCTCTTCTTCAGGAGAAGAATGATCTGCAGCTCCAAGTAGCATCTGTAAGTTTAAATATGCTGTCCTTAAACCTGAATTTGAAGGACACAATTATAATTATTGTAATAATAATTATACATTTATATTATAAATATTGTATTATTAATAGTTTTGTTCATTGTCTAGGAATCAGAGAATCTGTCAGATGCTGAAGAGAGATGTGAGGGACTCATAAAGAGTAAGATCCAGCTGGAGGCCAAACTCAAAGAGACCACTGAGAGACTGGAGGATGAGGAAGAAATCAATGCTGAGCTGACTGCCAAGAAGAGGAAACTGGAGGATGAATGCTCTGAGCTCAAGAAGGACATTGATGA
>JAOEHI010000020.1:566301-595813 GCA_025447815.1 Percopsis transmontana
TGTGTGTGTGTGTGTGTGTGTGTGTGTGTGTGTGTGTGTGTGTGTGTGTGTGTGTGTGTGTGTGTGTGCGCGCGCAAAGGGACAAATGCGATCCTAATTCCGCTCTCAAGCCACACGATTGATCGTAGGAGAGAGAAAAGGATGAGAAGGATCAATTCTGAAATCAATTATCATCATCATGTTTCAGTTATTGTGTAATGAGGTCCATGCACGATACATCAGCGAGGTGCTCAAGTCTGTGGGGGCTGAATCTGTTGTTCTCCTCTCCTGCGCATTCATGTGAACGTCTGGGTGTGTATGCTCCCGCAGGGCTCCATGTCAGTCTTATTCTCTAGCTCCCCCCATGGGTTGCAAGTGTAAAGGCCTCCGTGCAGTACAGCAGTGGCAAATGCAGTTTGATTGGCATTCATAGGAGCAATATTCAATAGTCGGTTGCGGCCTTTTCCCGTAGAAGGCTGTGAGCACGCCTCATTACAAAAGTAGACCATTAGCAATTTAACAATAGTAATGATAATAGAGTGTAATAGAGCCGCCTGCAGCGTCGCTGCGAGCTCCTCTGTGTGGAAGCCTGGGATCAATCTCTCTGACCTTTTCCCTTTGTGCTAACCTGCAGTGTTCAATCTCTTGTTATTTTGATGGTGAAAGGGCAGCGTTTCCGGCCGTGAGCGGCCTGCCAGGGTTTGCGGTACTTACACCTGTTGTGTCTCATGCCTGAAGCACTGCAATTTGTGTAGGGGACATACCATTGTGGTGGAAGCCAGCGTTGCTAAAAGTGTTGTTGTTTGGGTTTGAAACTCAGTCTCTTCCAGAGTGCACACTGGATTGCATCCCTCTCTACGCCTACCCCTCCAGCCACTTGCAATTCTGTGCAGTTTCAAATGATAAATCATCAGCTAGGCGGGACATTTGGGGTTCTGGGGGTACTACAGGGCAATCAAGTTGCGTCCCTTTTAAAAATAGAACTATCCTAAAGCCCGATTATGAATAACCTTTGGCAGATGAGTCTACAGGCTGCAATCATGAGAGACTGTGTGTCACGACAGAAGCCATTTTGAAAACGGAAACTCTGTGTGACTTTGTCTGCTTGAGAAATGCCACATGGCCAATCTGGAAGCGCAAGCTAAAACATGTATTTGACTGTACACAGTGAATCTCACTGTGTACACACTGCCCTTAGCGCTGGGATGCTCTGTCCTGTATTTTGTTATCCTTATTGACTAATAGCAATCAGTCTTTCCGAGACAGAACTGACGTTTAAATACGACCTATCTGCTCCACATAATAGCAGCATGTAATTGTAATTGTAAGGCGTCTGCTAAATGACCTAATTGTAAATTGTAATTGTAAATATCTGATGTAAGCCATACCCATACTGTAATATCTCAGACATGCATCCATGGTATTACACCTGACCTGGCTGCAGGAGGCAGCGCTAGTGGAGATGTAATGTAATGTAATGTAACACTAGTGAGACGGGTTTGAGTCCGATGACAGCTAATGTGTCCTGTTAAGAGTGCCGCATCTCATGTAAGGCACAGGTTGACACTCTGCTGTGTGGACCAGGGTTCAGAAAACACTCCATTGGACAGTACTGTTAAACTACTGCTACTTAATGAGGTTACTAATTCACTAACGAGATGATCTCACCACTGCCTCCATTTGTGTGTTTGTGTGTAAGTGTGTGTGTGTGTGTGTGTGTGTAAGCACCTACACACACAAACTCATTTTACATAAAGAATTATGCATAAGGTGTCAATACTGCGTCAATTTCACATCACATTTCTTTATTTCTTTAATTTTTTTGTTTTTAATCTCTAATCTTGGCATTCGCCGTTAATGCCCGCGATTCTTCGGAGGCCTTCGACGTACAGATCATCTGGAATGGTTGGTCTGTTCTCCGAGTCCTGTCTCTTTTCCCAGAAGCCCCAGCTCTCGGTCTTTCTCCCTGGACCCTTAACATCTCCGCACAGTGTGGGTGAGGTGGAGAACGCAGCCTACATGAATAATTTGCTGTTCCAAGCTTCGGTCTGGCCTTCTCTTTCGCATTCACCCACACAGACACGTTGTGAGGATTCGGTTGTAAGAGGGGAGTTTGGCAGGGAAAATGTGGCAGAAGGAAAATTGCTCAGTTAAATAAAGAAAAGCTTATTAGTATTTATTTATGCATCTTTTCATCAACTAGCCTGGTGTGGTTCAGAGACGTTAGAAGTAAATCTTTGGTAAAGTACATTTCCGGTGGCATTTTTTGTCAACAGATGACCTACATGTATGTATGCTACTTTGGGCAGAATCAAAATGTCACTCTATGAAATTGTGTTGCCAACAATTATTCTATATTTTGCCCCGACCGCTCCACCGACAAACACAACACAATATATCGGAGATTCTCTGACAGTTCTCTGTGTGTCCACGGCACAGATGGTTAGTTCCGAGAACACTGCACCTGTTTATATTTAGCTTCTCAGTAGAGCACTGGAGAGGGATGAAAGCAAAGCACGTGTGTCTGTTTGGCACGCCGCTACTCTTCGCCGTCTCAGGGAGCAGCCAGCCGAGTTCTGTAGGTAGACTCAGGTTTCATCTGGCATATTATGCATGCATCTGAACCTTAAGCACCACACCTCTCTGCTTCCGTTATGCGACGTTTAACTCGGAGGGCCCACAGTGTTGGAAAAGGTCAAGGGAAGTGGCTGAAGCAGTTAGCAGAGGCACCGTTGCCACCGCTGCTGTGTATATTTTACAGTTTGTCTCTCTAAAATTAGAACCGCCAACACTAGACGTGCAGCATATCGTGGGTTAACTCTGTGGGAGATGAAAGGTACTGATGTGCCCATTATTAAGGGAATAGATATTCAACTTGGGCAAAGAAATCACAGAAGCGAGGGAGGGAAGAGGCGAGATCTGGCACAGCAGTTTGTCAAACTAAGCAAGGGGATAAATAACCCTAGGAAATAATTGAAACGTATAGAACTGAATTTAATTTGTGGAGCAGAACAGTCTAGAGTGAACCAACAGGAATGAATTCTTCTTTTGTGAGGAGAAAGGCCTAATCCTCCACTCGGCTTAGTGAGCGCAAGTGAACAAGTCAGCGGAGACCTCTTGTTAAATAGACGTGACACTGTGAGGCAGGGATTGAAGCATTCGGAGGGACAATGCTTGTCGGTAACAAGACTACCACCAGGCTAGCTCATTGCGTAGCGATGAAGAGTCCTGTGTGGAGTTTATTCAGAAGGCTGGACGTTTGTGAGTGCTTCATGTACCAGCCTCTACCCTGTTATCAAAACCACCGCTGTCTCTATCGTCCCTGCCCTCCTGTCTAGCTCTCCTTCCTACTCATCACCTTGTTCATCACATCATCATGTTCCTCGTCCTCACGCACGTTTATCGGAATGCTTTATACTAGCGGTTTAGGAATGCCATTGTAAATCTGTCAACTTGCAGACTTTATATATGAACAAAGTATAATGTTTACGTTTTCTTACATTATTACGTTATTTTATACAACATTATATGGATATGATAGTTTAGTATATGTTTTGCATTTTGCTAGTTTAGCATGCATATCATATACAAGAACGTACAGTATAGAATGTAACGTACTTTATATAGTAGGTGTGTTTTACTGTACTAGCCTATGCAAAACATACACAGCAGTACAAGTATATACTGTGTATACAATTTTGTATATATCTTAAACATTCTATATTTCTTCCATCTGGGTATGCTAAGGTGATGTGTGTGTGTGTTGACTGTTGTCATGTAAACCCAGATGGGCTGAACAGTGTTAGAGTGTTGTGCTCAGTTCCTCCTGAATGTTGTGCCACCTGCAATGATACAATTAGAGAGGGTACGATGAGTACACAGGCCCGGTAATGAGTTCTGACTGGACGAGAAAAACAAATAAACTCTCTCTCTCGCCTTTTTTTCTCTCTCTCTCTCTCCCGCTCTCTCTCCTTCAGCCTTTTTCTCTCTCTCTCAGCCTTTTTCTCTCTCAGCCTTTTCCCCTCTCTCTCTCTTTCTCTCTCTCTCTCTCTCAGCCTTTTTCTCTCTCTCTCTCGCTCTCTCAGCCTTTTTCTCTCTCTCTGTCTCCCTCTCTCTCTCCCTCCCTCTGTGATCAAAATGTCCACAGTGCATACCAACCCTTGTGAGGTGTGATCAACTTAGCCACACAGAATAAGTATGGAGACAAACACACCCAGTGTTTCTCTGGAAATCTCTGGAAATGTGTCTGTCAAACAAAGCAGGTCTTGTACCAGGGTAGATTAAGGTCCCTATCCCTGGTGACCGAACCATTACCCACTAATGCACTCTATTTCGTTTTGCATTAGCCTTGCATTAGCCTTCATGAAATGGCTGAATTATTAAAACATGTTTTTCACAAATTGTATCTGGTTATTGGAAAATGTGAGAAACCCTGAGGTATTTAAAAAAATACTTATATTTGGTGCTTTGAATGGAAATGAAAGAGGTCCTCTTATAGGATAATTGAACATTCTTTTCATGTATTTATTAGCTCCTGTGAGGGTTATTGTGGTGGATTTCTGTTGTATGATGACAATGATGGCAAGTATGAATGAAGTTATTTTTGGGCAAATGGTAGTGATGATTAGGTTTAGATTAGGTTTCTTCAGTTTATTTACTGTGCAACAGTCTAGGGTATGACTTGGCTGTAAATATTATGCTTCTCTTCTTTCAGCTTTCATAACCTGTAATATAACGGTTTCTTTCCCATTTAGTGCTATCATTGATCCAGCGCACTGACTTGAAATTGAATCCGTTTTAGCTAATATCCTGTCTTTGATGGTTTTGCTGTAGATTTGTAGTGGATCTGGATTTACAGTATACCTACCTCCAAAGATAGCCTCAGGGAGAGTAAACTGTGAACGACAACTGCCCTCGCCCCCCTCGTTTTGATGAGACGTACGCTGTGAGCTTCCCTGCTGTCAGAGTCCGGTTAGATCCTGTGTCTCGACTCTAATGACAAATGTGTTCATTTGTATTCACGCTACACTATACTGTACCACGGGTGCCCTGTTTCAAAGTGCTTAACACTGTCAGATGATTAAGTCCTCTCATGAAGATAAAAGGACTCACTAGACAGAGTCCTTGGCCGTACATGATCCCGTACTTTGCAAAACTTTCTTATGGATTTAATAACATAGGCGTACATATTCTATTTTTTCTCACACATTAATCATTGTCTCTCAAGTATGGTTGATGCGAAGGTTAAAACTAACACAATTTGGATTAGAATCACAGTGTTGCCAATTATAGGCAGGGGACAGGATAGTCTAGTGGTCTGGGTGTTGGACTCCCAGCCAGCAGGGGGCAGGATAGTCTAGTGGTCTGGGTGTTGGACTCCCTGCCAGAAGGTCGTGGGTTCGAGCCCCAGAGTTGGCCTACCTGTAAGCATCCTTGAGCAAGATGCCTAACACCCTACCAGCTCCATGTAATAGCACCATGTAACCCCTACAAGCTCAATGTAATAGCACCATGTAACCCCTACCTGCTCCATGTAATAGCACCATGTAATTGTAAGTCGCTTTGGATAAAAGCGACCTAATTGTAATTGTAATTATAGGCCACCTCCTGGTTGGCTTGTGGCCTGAGCTGTCAGTGCTGATCAAGTGTCTCTACCCGTCATACGACTGTATGACTGTAATAGCAAATGTAACCATTTCTTTTCAATTGAGCGCTTTCATTAATCCAGCATATTGACCAGAGATTGAATCATTTTCATACTTTATAAATTTGGCGTTGATGTAGCTGAATGAATGCATACTGTAAATACACTTCCTATACCATTTCTCTTTTTGTTTCTGCTTGTTTTTCAGAAGAAAGAATGGCTCTGTTTGAACTGCCAGACTCAGAGGGCCCTGTCAGGAAGCTTAGGGGATTCTCCCGCTCCTGTCGTACAGCCAATGGGATCCCCCCGGGCATCAACTCCAGCCAATCAACAACCACCTCAACAAAAAGCGCCTAATCAACTTCCAGGGCATACGCCCACAGGTCCTCATCAACAACAGAAGCCACCGGGTGCCCAAGTAAGTGGCCCTCTCTCTTCTGTCAAACAGTCTGGGCCAGCTCCTCAAACCAAGGGCCCTGCCCAACCCTCTCCTCAAACCAAGGGTCCCAGCCCGTCTTCTCCCCAAACCAAGGGTTCTTCCCAATCCACTCCTCAAACCAAGGGTTCCACCCACCCTTCTCCTCAAATTAAGGGTCCTGTCCAACCTTCAACTCAAAATAAGGGCCCTTCTCCTCAAATGAGAAGTCCTAACCAATCTAATGCTCAAAATAAAAGCCCTGCCCAGTCTTCTAACCAAGCGAAGACCCCTAGCCAGGCTAAAGGGTCTACTCAGACAAAGGGACCGGCCCAGACTTCCAGTCAAACTAAGGGCCCGTCTCAATCCTCTGGTGCCAAGGCATTATCCACCCCTAGTAAAGCAGGGCCCAACTCTGCCAAGGTTTCTAGCACTCCTGCAAAAGCAGCGCCTGCCCAACCTAAACCCACAGGTAACAACCAGACAAGGAAACAACAGCAGGGCCAGGAGAAGACTAAAGCCACCGCTAAACCTCTAAAGGAAGAGGTCAAGTCCACGCCCAAGAAAGCAGTGTCAGAGGCTGTCACCTCATCAAAAGATGTGAGGACACCTGAAGACTCACAGAAGTCAAGACACCACGAAGTGAGCTACCTGCAACTTCTTCGTCTTCACCTGTTACTATTGACTCACCACATTTAAAAGGATTATTTATTTTGCCCCATTGTAATAAATGTAACCATGTTTTGTCATATTCATCATTATCTTTTTTGTCTGTCTTTGTCAGTATGACAATTGTTTACCCTGTACTAGTCATCTTATATTCTTCTGTTTTTCCTTTTATTCTCCTGTTTTCCTGTTCTATAAAGGCATCGGCTCTATGGCCATCATCTTAAAGAATAAGTTCCCCCTTTTCAACCGGTAGCACAGCCTCACTGATGGCTTTAGTATTGAGCAACCAAAACCACTTTGCTGATGCTTCTCAGTGGCTCAGGTCAGCGCAATGCAGTTCAGTAGCCACACAAGCCTTCATAAACTGTGATAAATCTCCATTTTGAAAAGAAGAAACTTACAGTATAGTCATGTGTGTCTTCATTAGATTAAAAAGAAAAAAACTGATCACCAATATTGGTTAAAGTTCCTGTTTCCGCAAGGATGCTGCTATGGAATTGTAATGGAATATTTTATTTGAGCTATATACAATCCTGTGTTTTACACTTCTATCTGTTTAGACAGTTGTTTCTTTGTTAAGAACACACACACCCATTTGGCGTGTGTGTGTAAGGGGGCCTGGTATGTTAATTGCATCGGGGGTTCAGGCTCTCTGTGATCCCCCTCACCTCACCTCACCCTTTCTTATTTAGACAACCTCTTCAACTCCTATCTTCTGCAGATAGGGGGGTTTTATGAAGATGTCACAGGAGACTATAAGACTGTTTGTTTGTTACCATCTGCTAGGGTTCAAACCCCACTCCAAACCTTTGACCTGATCACGTGTATAAAACCCTTGGTCCCACCTTCCCTGGTGGCGCATTTTTTCACAGACAGACAGCAAGAGAACTCTGTATGTGAACTGTCTCCATTTAATTGCAATTAAATTAAATTAATTTACAAAGACCATATTTCCTCTGTTCCAGTGTGGTATATTACTAAATTTTCCATAAGAGAATACATTCTCAGAGAAAGCATTGTTTGGGACTATTTGCTTAAGGTAAAATATTTACCATGTTTTTAAGGGTTAAACTGTTTCCCATTGAACTGCATTATACTGGAAGCCCAGTGATATGCTATGTTTCTCAAGCCTACAGCTATCCATAAGGTTGTGCTGCACCCATTATGATTGATGGTAAATATCATTCTAAGGTCTGGGTTGGAAAAAAAAAATCGTATCATACAAGCATCCCCATTATATCATGGTCATTTTCTAAACACCGTCTAAATCATCTTTTAATTGTCTAATTTTGTAAAGTAATAGTATTATAATTATCCTCCACCTTGTGTTTGTTTGGACACTTTTTTTCATACCAAATGCAAGACTCTTTGTGATGAGGTCATTTAAAGCATTCTGAGCATGTTCATGGATTCTCATTGTTCTTCAGCGGTTGGAAGAATACAATGTGGGAATGCATCAAGATGGCAATCAAGCATGTAACCAGATTACATTTGTTCGTAGATGTCTGTTATATTCACTTTGTGTGTCAATTTGTGTAACCATTTTGTGAACATTACATGAAAGGCAAATTCAACCCAAATTGTAAAAATATAAAACACACACCACATGTAAAAAAAAAAAAATATTCACAAACTACCGCTTCGGGCTGAATATTTCCATGCGTTTGCAAGTGCCCTATTCAATTAGTGCCATTCAAGAATCATTTGACCTCTTCCTCAGTAAAAGCAGTGAAATATTTCAGCTAAACTCAAACTTAATCTGAAAAGTACTTTAGGCTAAACATCGCACAGATGCAGAACAGTATTAAAATTTAAAATTATTATAATTTTATTACATTTGGGTTGATTTTACCTTTAGATATTACAGTTTTTAATTATTTGATAAAGAATTCTGCTGTGAAATTGTTGTCTGTTTTTTTATGTTGTTATGTTGTAATTATGGATAATATTAGGGCCCGTATCTCATTTGTATATGTCCCCTTGCTATGCACAACCATACGATATCAACCAAATCTTCGTAAAATATAAAATTTTTATGTTTAGTGACTCACAGTCTATGAAAATAGAGGGACGGAAAACTAAGCTTGTCCGGCAAGACAGGACAACACAATGTCGTTTCTTGCTCCTAATCCCCTTCCTCTTCTCTCTCCTCAGGATTCCAACAAATCAAGTACACAGAGCTTAAGTGACACCGGCTACTCCTCTGACGGGATCTCTGGCTCCCATGGGGAGATATCAGGCCGAATCCGAGAAGAGGGAATCAAGCTCAATGAAAGAGGGGCCTCCAGTCCCTCTGAGATTACCAAACTAGAAAGCTCAATGAGGCCCCTCCTGGAGTCAAAATCAGACCAGAAGCAGAGGCCACATTCACTGTCAGTCGGACAAGACCGGGAGTGCAACTCCGATGAGGAGGCAACAAGGGAGGAGTCAGAGGACGAACTCAGTTGCAAGCTGCGACATGACTATGTGGAGGACAGCAGTGAAAGTGGCCTCTCCCCGTTGCCACTTAGGCAGAAGAAGTCCCACAAAGATTTCACAGATGAGGAGTTCATGAGGAGGCAGATTTTGGAGATGAGTGCAGACGAAGAAGAGCAGGAGGAATATGGAAGCCAGAAAGCCAAAAGAACACATAAAAGCGGTGGGGATTTGGGGAAGGAGCGACGGCGTCTAACTCACCATTCCAACAGTTTTGAGGAGGAAACCAAGGGATCAGAGAGTGCTAGTAGGGGTAATGAAGAGGAGGAAAGCATGATGGCCTCTCAAGGAGGCCTCCGGAGGTTTAAGACCATTGAACTGAACAACACAAACAGCTACAACCGGGATATGGAGCTCAACACTGAGCATGACCTAAGAGAACCAGAGCTGGAGATGGAGAGCCTGACTGGTTCTCCAGAAGAGCGGTCCAGAGGGGAGTATTCTTCCACCCTGCCAGCCACCACCCCAAGCTACACCTCTGGGACATCCCCCACATCTGTTTCATCAATGGAGGACGATAGCGACAGCAGCCCTAGTCGTAGGGCAAGACTAGAGGAAGCCAAACAGCAGAGGAAAGCCAGACACAGGTCCCATGGGCCACTCCTGCCGACCATCGAAGACTCGTCTGAGGAAGATGAGCTGAGAGAAGAGGAGGAGCTGCTTAGAGAGCAAGAGCAAATGAGAGATCTTGAGCAGCAGAGAATCCGAAGCACAGCCAGGAAAACAAAAAGGGACAAGGAGGAGCTACGGGCTCAGAGACGCAGAGAACGATCAAAAACTCCCCCCAGTAACCTCTCTCCAATCGAGGATGCGTCGCCAACAGAGGAGCTGAGACAGGCAGCAGAGATGGAGGAGCTTCACCGATCCTCGTGTTCTGAATACTCCCCCTCTATGGATTCAGAGGCAGAAGGGTTTGAGATGATTGGTGGAAAGCTTTACAAATCGGGAAGTGAATACAACCTTCCAACCTTCACATCTCTTTATTCGCCAACTGAAAAAACCTCAGCCACCTCACCGTCTGATAAAACATTAAAAAGTGCAGAAGAGGTCTATGAGGAGATGATGAGGAAAGCAGAGCTGATGCAGACACATGGACAGCCAATAAACGGTCAGCAGAAAGGTGGCCCTCAGAAACCACATCTAGAAACTGGAACTGTCTTAACCCCTGGCTCAAGCCCCACACAGCTGTCTGCTCCTATGTCATTCTCCACAACTGGGGCTGACCCGAAAATCCCAGGTATACATGCAGCACAGCATTTATCAAAAGAAACCCAAAATAGGATGATGACTGCCAAAGTCAGAGGTGTTGTTGGGATGTCCACAACCAAAGCCTCTGGGAATCAAACGGCCACCAGCAGAACAGGTTCTGAGGGGTCAACACAGCCTGCCTCATCTGAGTCTGGGGCCTCCCTCACCTCCAAAGTCTTCTCCTTTTTCAAAGGTCCTAGCCCACCCCTCTCTCCCACAACCTCTCCCACGCAAAGCCCTACACATTCGCCATCCGTACGACCCACTAACACTAGCAGGCAACTCCCCTCTCTGCCCGGGGGCCCTATATCTCCATCTGGACCTCATGTAAACCAGACGCCACAAAGAGCAGTTCCACCACGTCTTGCAAGACAACAGTCTTCTCACGATTCACCAGTGATGGTGATAACCCTGGGTTCTGAAACTACCAGTGCTACCAAGCCTATCACTGTAAATTCCTCTACCTCCCCTTTGTCATCACCTACACAGGTTAGCTGTAAGCCTTTGTATCGCTCCCAGTCTCCTTCAGCAAGTTCCCCATCATCACCACAAATGCATTCATCACATCAACAATCCCCCAAACATGTGGTACAAAATGCTGAAAAAGTACATGTTGGCATGAGTACAATGACCACCACAACCACATACAGCCGGGGATCATCGTCTATGGAAAATATCTCTCTTTGCAAAATCTCCAACATTCCAGGCATTGTAGGACAAGGCCAAATGCATCCAAGTGGTAATGCAGTGGACCTGAGGGCGCCAATTAGATCTGCCCCGATTATAATGACGGATCAGGGGATGGACCTAACATCCCTGGCCTCTGACACAAGGAGATACTCTCTAGGAGCAGAGCAGCCACCCGGTCGACACACAGCAGTGCAGCCACTAATCATGAACCTGAATGCGCAGGAGCAAACCCTGGCCGCTGTATCGACCCCGGCCACAGTGAGCGTCACAGTCACAGCTGCGATGTTCATATCTCAACCCAAGCAGCCAGTGGTGTATGGAGATCCACTGCATAGTCGCGTTGACCTGGGCCAGTGTGTTGGGGGTGCAGTGTGCCTAACCCAGTCTAAGCCACCGATTACAGACCCATCTATTCCCAAAATTGACGCCTGCCTGGAGGACCTGGGCATCCAACAGCAGCAGCTACAGCTACAGCAGCAGAAGCTCCTGCAGCAGCAGCAGCTGCTTGAACAGCAACTCCAGCAGCACCAGCAGCAATCCTTTGCTCGTTACAACTTAGCGAATCAGGTCCAGCCGTTGCTGCTGAAAAAAGACCTGGTAGTGAGCCAGACAAGCAGTTCCCAGCCTGTAGTGAGTGTTAGTGCCATACCTAGAGTATCCCCTCTACCGCCACAGACAGCTTCTGTGTCTAATCAATCGCATGACATGTACAGTGGCGTTGCCTTAGAGTTAAAACATAAACCAACGGTGATGAACCTGTCCACTGGTAAGCCCCATGTTATGATGGTACAACTAGATGAGAGTAACGCCCCACAGGTCGGGACAGTGACTCAGCTAGTGAAGAAGGAAGAGCCTCAGCCACCTCCTCCACCTCAGGTCCTGGATCTCACGGGACAGATCAAACCAGAGAACCAGGTGGCTTGCTGTGATGTTGTGTATAAGCTGCCCTTTGCCGGTAGTTGTGCAGGCTCCTTTGCTCAGAGGCCTACAACAGCGGCGTCAGAGAAAAACCTAACTAGTGAATCCTTTCAAGTCGCCCATCCCCCTCCTGCTGCTCAATACAGTACTAGCCAGCAGCAGCAGCAGCAGCAGCAGCAGCAGGCACAAGCCACACAGGGGGTAACAGATGGGCACAAACCCTATCCACAGCCCATACCCATACACCCCACGGAAAAAATACACCCCTCAATGTCTGACACTAATCTGCCTTCCATCGCGAATGCTGACCTTCATCACTATCAGCGAAATGACCAAGGGGGTCTGGCGGTTGATCTGAGCAGCATGAGTCAGACTTTTGACGGCGGATACCTTGGCATGGGTGCACAGTATGGATCTTACACTGACTTGCGCCACCAAGGAGACGTCGCCGGTCCTCCGTTACCTCTACGCCGTTATGGTTCCATGTCAAACATCAATGCAGATTATGGCTACAGTGCACAGGACCTGACAGTGGTACAGGATTCCAATCTGGCACAGTACAGTGCGACCACGGCTAGAGAGATCAGCCGCATGTGTGCAGCCCTAAACTCAATGGACCAGTTTGCAGGCCGCTATGTAAATAATCATGAACTCATGCAGTATGGGTCTGGAAGGGGAGGACCTATGGCAAGGCTTAATCTGCAGCAAAGCCTAGCATCCATCAGAGCCAATCTACTGTATGGCCCTGACGGAAGACCAACGCCACATGGTCAAACGCTAACCAACCTCATAAACGCTAGACAAGCCAGTCTACGGTCCATGTACCCTGGCGCTATGAGAGGAACCGATGGCATGATTTACTCTACCATAAACACTCCTATCGCCTCAACCTTGCCAATCACCACCCAGCCTGCATCAGTCCTGCGTCCTATACCAAGAACAATATACAGGCCTTACCCTACTGGTGTAACTGCCGTTCCATTGGCTAGCCTTACCAGGTTGCCCCAAGTGACTCCTAGGATGCCTCTAGCCACACAGGGACCCTATTGTTACCCTCCTTCCAACCAGTATCCTACTTCAGCTCCTACCCCTGGAAGTGGGCCTGTTACAAACCAGGAAGCTCCAGTATACCTTGGAAAGCCTTTAACAACAGTTGCTGCAACCATACCACCAACCCAAAGTGTTGCTCATGTTGCAGCACTGAATGTACCAACGCCTAGTATACAGACTTCTCCAATGCAAATCCAGCCTGCAGATCAACAGTCATCCCAAACTCAAATCCCAATCCAGAATGTTACATCGCTTTCTCAAACTCAAGGCGAGCCTCAAATCATACCACAGGTAAAGGCTCAAATGCAGCCTCAGGTACATACAGTACAGCTACCGACCCAAACAGAACCTTTATCCTTGACGCAAACCCAACCGCAGATTCAACCTGTAAGTTATCAACAACCTGCTGCATTAGTGCAGCCGCAGACCCAGACCCAGACCCAGCCGCCGATCCAGCCGCAGACCCAGATCCAGCCGCAGACCCAGATCCAGCCGCAGACCCAGACCCAGCCGCCGACCCAGCCCCAGCCCCAGCCACAGACAGCGCCACAAGTCAGCGCTATCACAGAACCTGGTCCTAAGCCTTCACCTCCTCTGGATGCCCAGAAGGAAAAGGAAGAGGAAAGACTGAGTCAGCAACAGGAGCAGATGCTGCAGCTAGAGCGTGAGCGGGTGGAACTGGAGAAGTTACGGCAGCTGCGCTTGCAGGAGGAGCTCGAAAGAGATCGGATTGAGCTCCAGCGGCACCGAGAGAAGGAACAGCTGCTCGTGCAGCGTGAGATCCAGGAGCTGCAGACCATCAAGCAGCAAGTCTTGCATCAACAGCAGGCAGAGCGGGAAACCCAGCTCATTATGCAAAGAGAACAGCTGGCGCAGCAGAGGATGCAGCTAGACCAGATCCAGTCTCTGCAGCAGCAGCTTCAGCAGCAGTTGGAGGAGCAGAAAAGGCAGAAGACGGCAGCAGTGGAGGCTGCGGCTGTGGCTGCAGCAGCAGAGGCAGCCGCTGCATCAGCAGCGGCAGCCGCTGCCGCGACATCTGCCCAGGGCGCCATACAAGGGGTGGTGCTCGCAGGAGGGCCTCCACAAAGTTTCATTATCTGTGACCAGAGTGGTAGAGTAATTCAACAGGACGGACAGAGCGTTCAGTTCTGGCAGGACGGGCAGGTTGTCCAAGCAGTAGTGGCCTCCAGGCCTATTCATAGTTCCGCCTCTGAAATGTCTTTGAGAAGCAGTGATGAGCAGACTGAGTCCAGGATCATGAAAAAACAGAACTCCATGCCTCGGCTGAGGGATGGCGCAGAGGAGGATTCGGTGAAGAGGATTACAGACAGCTGCGTGCAAACAGACGATGAAGATGAGGACAGGTTTATGAACCGGCGTAGGAGAACCAGGCGGATAGCAGACTCCAGTGTGCAGACGGATGAGGAGGACCAGGGCGACTGGGACCAGCAACCGGTGAGGCGCAGGCGCTCGCGTGTATCCAAGCACTCCGACTCCAATGAGGGTAAATCAGAAGGCCCATCCAAAGTCTCCTCCTCAAGTATTGCTATTCAAACCATAAATGACTCCTCGTGCCAGACGGAACCAGACCTACTGGGTAGGGTTTCCCCGGCAATCCACATAACCATGGCGGAGACCTCGAAGGTAGATCTGTTGCATTACATCGCAGCCCCCGAGAGGACCCAGAAAGGAGAGAGTCTGGCCTGCCAGACTGAACCAGAGGCCCAGTCACAGGGCGTGGTCGCCCCGCAGCTCAGTGTGCCCACAACCATCAGTCCGTACTCCACCAGTCTACATATGGTGGGGAGTAACCCCTCTGATCCCGCCTCTCCGCGACTACAAGGTGTGGCCAAGTTTGAACGCAGGAAACCAGATCCCCTGGAAATTGGCTATCAGCAGCAGCAGCAGCAGCAGCAGCAGCAACAGCAGCAGCAGCAACTAAAGGAGTCTCCATCTCGCCAGCCCCCCAAATCTCCCCAGGTGCTGTACTCACCAGTATCCCCGTTGTCTCCCCACCGCATGCTGGAGACAACATTCGCCTCCCAGGAGAGGCTCAACAAAGCTCATGTCACGCCTCAGCAGAAGGCCTTCACTGCAGAGTCTCCCCAGCGACACCAGACCCTCCCCAGGCCCATTAAGAGCGTGCAGCGCTCCATGTCGGATCCCAAGCCGCTCAGCCCCACGTCTGAGGATCCCATCAAGAACCGGTTCTCTCCGTACCATCAGCAAGCTCTTTCCAACAGTCAGGTACAAAATGATGATTTTTTTAAATTTATTTAGCCATCAAACAAAACATTAAAAACTAGATTTATTTATTGTCTATCTCTAAAATCAGTAATTTTTTTTTAAAGTAAGTAATAAAATCAGTAATCAGTAACATTAGCTTGATTGTCATGGTAAGGTTTTCCATATTAGATTCAGATGTTTAAATCAGCAGCACACCCGTAAAATAAATGGAATTGAGATTGAAGAGGTAACATTAAAAAGGCAGAG
Source organism: Percopsis transmontana (assembly GCA_025447815.1). NCBI lineage: Eukaryota > Metazoa > Chordata > Actinopteri > Percopsiformes > Percopsidae > Percopsis > Percopsis transmontana. Next base: position 581,883 of record JAOEHI010000020.1, read on the forward strand.
TTAGTGTTTTTACCTCCAATCCCCATAGCAAAATAAAATCACAAGAGGAAAGCTTTCAAGTGGGTTTATACAGCATTGTGTTTGTGTTTGAAATGAAAGCATGCCATTGGGCGAAGCACACTCTCAAAGGCACATACACGCATGGATATGTCTCCATGGAGTCTCTATGTGAGTGTAACCAGTGTCACGTGTACAACACCGCGCGATAGCAAGGAGGCTAAAACCCATGGGCGCTAGCGTCTGTCGCTAGCACGCCTCTTAAGGTGTCGTGGAGTGCGGTTTACTTACTGCACAGTACTCTACCCACTGGCCACCATTACATGAGCCAGCGGGACTGTCTTGTGCATTGCTCTGCCAGTGTTAGCATTTATTAAGACAAGGTTAAGTAGGGGAGATAAAGCAAGAATTGACAAATAAATCTGGACTTAAATGCATACAGCCAACTAATCAGAAGCCTGTACATTCAATGGAAGACAGAATGGAGTAATGGGTAATTGTGTATGCATGTGGGTGGGCCTGGGCCATCTTAAATGACTGGGAGAACATATATTTTCTTAACTTTTATTTTATTGAAATTAATATATAAATACACAACAAAGACCGAAAAATGTTTCCTTCTAAAAAAAAAAGAAGAAGCACAAGCCGAGCTCTATTTAGACTGCATCACGTGTCTGGACCAATCACAACAGACCATTTAACGGAGTCGTCAGAATCCTCCACTGCCTACTGTACGCCTCGTTATCATGGAAGAGAGAGAGAGAGAGACTGTCGCAGGTAAATAATAAGCTATCTCGGCACTGAAAATGTTTTGGAAAAAAAAGTGTTCTCAGGGGAAGGCAAACATAAACTTCTGTAATTAAAAGGCCCAGCCAATATTACTTTGGCCCATCCAAAATGTAACCTGTCACCATGCCTGGAATACGAACTGTATGCATAATCCTTAAAAATACATTTAAAAAAAAACATCAGCTCATTTGAACCCTGTGGCATTTTCACCAACTGGTCACCACATTGGAACAGCTTTGGCAACAATCACAACATAATAACTGCGGCACCATCATATCATAATGTTCATATTTTCTGAACAAAACTGGAACTAACTGGATGGCTGTCCTAATTACTGAAGGTACCTTATAAGGATTTGTGGGAGAGGGTGGATTTCACAATCTATCTTGCAAAATGAGATCAGAGTTGTGACTTAAAATAACCACAACAAACCAACAAGGAAAACCATCCGAAGAAAGGACCAAAACAGACAAATCTGAGAACGCCCTCTGTAGCAACTCTAAATTGTTCACCTCATACACACAAACATAGTGGAGTGATAAGTAGGATATCCCAGCTGAAAGGTCTTGGTTTTGATTCCCAACATGCCCAGATGTCTAACCCCTACCTGCTCTTTAGTATGTGTCTGCTTACCTTTCATTTTGAGGAAAATAATGGAAAGTATTACAAACAATATATTCAGAGATTTGATTTCATTCGTTTTCGGTGAAAGATGAAAACAAACGGAACTTGGGAGTGCACTCAAACTTTTGGACCCTGCTGTATACAGTATAAACTGGAATCATATCAGCATATCCGTAGGGCTAATTGAGAAAACGAGGCTTTCTAGAAAGGCCTTGATTCAGAATATTCAAACGTGTCCTGTCTACTCGCATCCTGACCGCAAATCTGGAATATCGCCCTATTCCGAATGACAGTGGAATGTGAGAAACGTCGTCAGTGTAAATGGTAAGCAATCCTGAGAATGGGGAGAAATGTAAGCGTCTTGTGTGTGAACATAGTTGCGTCACGCTGGGCTTGGCTTCAGAGAACATGACAGAATGTTCTCCGGAGAGCAGCCGGGCATGCCAGGAAAGCTGTCTCTGTCTCTGTCTTTCTATTATTCTCCTGTTTTCTCTCGTCATCCTTCTAGTCAGCTTGATCTCTGCCCCCACCCACCCACTTTTGTGTGTGCGTGCCATGCTTTCTTTTCTATATCTGGCACACCCTTAAGAGGTGCCAGGGAGACACACAATATGAAGGCACCCTGGCAGTGCCCTGCTGTCTTCCTGCTTGTTAGCAGCTGGTCAAAGTAAATTCATATTCCTTTGCACTCGGTCCGCAAAGTCAGTCCGGGAGAGCAACACGACTCGGATGAGGATTTCATCAGATACCGCTTGTGGTTTTCTGTTAGTCTTAGTTGTAAAAACATGTCTTTCTCGTGGATACTGGTTAAATTCAACTTTGGCCTAAACAAAACAACTAATTTGTAAGTAATACAAATATTCTCTTGTTTCATTATATTTCTTTTAAATCACAACCTCTAATTTTAATGTATATTGACTAAGATAATTGCATGCCATAGACAACAATTTCAAACATATCAAATCAAAAGTAGTGATTATTTTATTATTAATTAGAAAAAATGTCCTAAAAGGTAAAAGACTGAAATCATAAAACAAAGCCATTGCTAAAGACTTGTGAGAGACGTGCAGAACATTCAGTAACTGTTCTACAGAACATAGTTCACGACTGTAGGAGGACGGAACCCCAAGGCACAGTGGCTTCGCAAAACTAATAAGTAATAAAATTGTGATCATATTTACTGCTGGTACAACTAAGTTATTTAAGAGAACGAGGAGTCACTTACAGCCTTGGCTTAGGGTAATAAAGCGTTTAAAACCCACCATTAAATCAAAATGTGTTAATTGAAACAGTGAGAAACAGTCAATTAATGGGAAACAATCTTGACAACATGTGAGGCTGTATAGCCCTGGGCCCAAAATGTTAGGACGAAGGCACATTTGCATATTTTGTGTAAGTACCCAGTGTACATTAATGACTCTGATTTACATAATGCTTTTCTGTTTATAGCTCAGTGTTTGCTGATGATGTTCCTTTGCCTCTCCGAACAGATGGCCTCGCTGCAGCAGAACTCCCTGATGAGAAAAGTAAAGAGGACTCTCCCCAGCCCCCCTCCAGAGGAGACTCCTCTCCCCATTGTTACTCCTGCACAAATGTACAGTTCTCCTGGCATGCCCCAGAGGATCCTGCCCAGACCGGCCCCAGGGGTCACCAAGGCAGGCCTCCTGAGTGAGCTGAAGGCCGTGGAGCATGAATCCTCCAAACTCCGGAAGCAGCAGGCCGAACTGGAGGAAGAGGAGAAGGAGATTGACGCCAAGCTACGCTACTTGGAGCTGGGCATCACCCAACGTAAGGAGACCATGGTCAAAGAGAGGGAGAGAAGAGAATTGGCTTACCTGCGGTGCATTGGCGACGCCCGTGACTACATGTCAGACAGTGAGCTGAATAACCTCAGGATGGCAGCTGCGACAGGAACCTTCGATGCTAATGGTCTGCTGACAAGACCCAACACCGCACCGCTGAGCCAGTTTACCACCGAGCTCAATTCTTCCCAGTATCCCTCCACCTCATCTTACATGTCCTATCCGTACCCGCAGAGCCAGTCTGCGGCTCCGCAGCCAGGCTCTGTTTATCAGCCCATAGGATTCCAACCACCTCAGTACCCTCAGTCATCCTCTGCCCCCCAGCCAGGAACTTTCCAACCCCACCCCCCACCAGGCCCCGGTTATCAGAACCAGGGAACCTACTCAGCCCACATGTACGGGCAGACCTCCTATCAGACAGACCTGGGCATGCAGCAACATGGTCACCAGGGCTTCCAGCCTACTGGTCCACCGATGCCAGGCCAGAGCCTACCATACCCAAGCCAAAGCTCCTACCAACCTGGCCTCTCCTTCCAGCCCCAGGCGGAGATCCTCACGGTCCACCAAAGGCCGAGGCAGACCTCCCTGGCTGACCTTGAGCAAAAGCTGCCCACAAACTATGAGGTCATCAGTAATCCCTCTGTATCGGTAGCCACATCTGCTCCAGATACTGGCTTTGGCTCAGTCTACAGTAACGCCTACGGGCAGTATCGTCCCCCCGAGCCTGGCCTCGCCCACCCTGCGGACAGCTCTACCCCTGCATACACCGCAGATGGCATGTACGCCTCCAACCTGGAGCAGAACATCCCTAGGAACTACGTCATGATCGAGGACATCAGTGAACTGACCAAAGAGAACGCGGGACAACCCACCGATGCTCTCGGCCACCCTGTCGGTGGTCGCTACGGCGGTGAGAACGGCCCCGCACACGGCTATGACGAGCCGCTGGATGCCTACGGCAGGCCAACGGGCACATCGGGCTACGCAGGCGGCGTGGACGGCCGCAACAGCGCCGCCGCGGGCGGAGGCTCTTCTTACTACTACGACGATTATAAGCACTCCTCGACGCGCAGTGGCTCGGGCACCCAGAAACTCTCATCCAAGAACTTGGCTCCCGCAGTCGTCTCTTCTTCCAAACGTAGTAAGCACAGGAAACAGGGAATGGAGCAGAAGATCTCTAAGTTCTCCCCCATTGAGGAAGCGCGGGATGTGGAGTCGGACCTAGCATCCTACACCATGACGACGTCAACGGGCGGAAGCTGCACAGTCGTGTCCAGGTCCAAGAAGCATCCGGAAGATGACTCCTATGGGACGAAGAAGAACATATACGACCAGCAGAAGTATTACGGCACAAGTCGGGAGGGCCTTGAGGAGGAAGAGCGCATGTATGGGTCTGGGAGGTCCAGGTCTACTGGCTATGGCATGGATAAGATCTCCTCCCGGGATGCCACGGGCTACCGGAGTAAGTCCTACGAGAGGGACGCCATGGAGAGATCCCAGAGAAGCAGCCGTAGCGGAAGGCCTCCTATGCGCAGCCAGAACTCGGAGGAGGAGAGCCCGCTGAGCCCCGTGGGACAGCCTGTGGGGATCGGAAGGGGCTCTGGGACGTCAGACGCCCACGATGTCAGGAACCAGTACGGCTCCAGTCATTCCCTGCCGGACGTCCAGGACCACCACATGAAAGACCTGCCCAGGAGCCACGTGTACAAGCCAGACGACCCGTACCTCGTGGATGACATGCACTGTGCGGTCTCTGACAGCGAAGGTAACTGGTGCTGAATGCTTACTGCCCGTCGGGTTACCTGCCTGCTGGATGCTGCATGCCGAGTGTGGAGTTTTGAGAGCAACCCCCTTTTACTTTATCGGTCTACTTTTACTTGAATAACCTCCCTATTACCTGAAGCCAAATATGCCTGTTTCATTTTCTTTTTATTTTGCATGCAAGTGATTTTTCTGAAGAGAGTATTATTGTGTTTTTGTTTTTTCCTGTGGACTTTGCAAGGATGTGCGGTGTGTGTGTTTTTAGTTTTTCCCGCCTTCAGTTCAGTTGCATGGCCACTATCTGCATGCCGCTCCTATTTCACGCGTTACAAAAGCAAACAATTGACAGGTCATTTGTGTGTTGGTTTAAAAAAAAAAAAAAAGCGTATCATTTGGGCCAAGAGGAGACCGACTGGTTTGAGAAACCGCGGGAGGCCCGCTCCGAACGCTCTCGACACCACGGGGGCGGCGGCCACGCGTCCTCCAGTAGGCGAGGCAATGCCAAGCACACCTACCACGATTACGATGAGCCTCCAGAAGAAGACTGGCCGCAGGATGAGTACAACCAACAGCAACGGCAGCCCTCCTCCTCCTCCTCGTCGCGCGAACATCGTCACCACGGCAGCAGCAGCAGCAGCTCTGTGAGGCACGGCTCGTCCCGCCATTCCGCCGAGGAGGGCAGGTCCTCCCGCTCCTCCAGGACGCACTCTAAAGACCCAGCCACTCGCTCGGACGGTAGAAGCTCTTCCTCTACGCAGAGGAGGGGGGCGCCAGACTCCCGCTCCAGCCAAGGCGGCCATCGGGACTCGGGCGAGTTCTCCCGCGACCCAGCCTCTGGCCACCACCATGGCACCGGGGGAAGGAGCCAGAGGCCACAGGGAGATCGCCTGTCCTCCCGGAGACAGGATCCTTCTGTGGGGCCCAAGCAGCCGCAGCACCAGCACCAGCCGCAGCCGCAGCCGCAGCCGCAGCCGCAGCACCAGCACCAGCCGCAGCCGCAGCACCAGCACCAGCCGCAGCCGCAACACCAGTCCCAGCCGCAGCCGCAACACCAGTCCCAGACGCAGACGCAGCCGCAGCCGCAACACCAGTCCCAGACGCAGCCGCAGCCGCATGCGCAGCCGCAGCCGCATGCGCAGCCGCAGCCGCATGCGCAGCCGCATCCGCAGCCGCAACACCAGCCGCAGCCTCATCCGCAGCAGCCCCAGCAGCAGCCCCAGGTAGGGCAGCCGCGTCCTGGAGGCCAGACCCAGCCTGGGAGGCCGCCAGGCTCTGAGACCCCCGACAGAGCTCAGCAGGCCCAACAGCAGCAACAGCAGCGCCCGCCACAGCAGCAGTCACCACTGCAGCAAGGCCCGTCCTCTCAGCCCACGGCGCCCACCGCGGGGTCAGGAGCAGCCCAGCAGCAAGCCAAACCTGGCCAGGCCCCTCCACAAGGACGTCAGCCAGTGCCGGGGCCTGCAGCAGGGCAGCCAGCTCCCACAGCGGTGAGTAGACGACGTCTCTACACCATAGCTATTTATATATTATATTTATATATATATATATATATCTGTGGGCCTGTACGTGGGATTTAAATCAAAACTATATTACGTTGGATGTGATCCAATGAAGGATTTAGAAAGAAATCATATTTATGTCTCGGAATATATCTAAAATACATTTCTTCTTCTTTCTTTCTTTTTTTCTTTCTACTTTTTCAACAGCAGGCAAAAATGGATGCCACGCCCTCGGCCGCTGCAGCAGGAGTCAAACCTGCAACACCCCCTCCGGCCGTTCAGCCCGCCAAAATAGCCACACCTCCTCTAACAGGCATCGGTGAGATTCTCTTCCTTGATGTGGTTAAAGGGACACGGGACACTGAATCACGTTATATTGCCCCCAGAACCCCACCATTCCGGCCCAGCTCACAGTTTATATATTTTGAAGGGCAACTGTACACTAAAGTGGGCGATTGTGTGTGTGTGTGGGGGGGGGGCATGTCTGTCGGGGTGTCAAACTACACAAACGCAACTCTGGTTTCAGCCACAAGGGCAATTCCAGAAACAAATTGTAGAGTGTTCCCTTTAAGGGATTGAGTGTACCGTGGACTCATCCGGCGGTACGTTAACATTGAGATGTGATGCCACTGGCGCCTGTGCCCCCTGCAGGCTCCAAAGCGCCCCCTGTTGCAATAGGGAGTAAGCCCGCAGCTATAGGCAGCGCTGGGGCACCCCAGCAGCCCGCCGAAGGAGACAACGTTCTCACCAAGATCCTGCAGGGCGGAGCGGCGGAGCAGGCGGGGAAGCTGGGAGACGGTAAGACCATGACTCCCCCGTCCACGCAGGCGTCCCCAAAGTACGGACGTCATGTTTCTGTCCTCGCCCGCGTTGGGCTAAAAAAAAAAAAAACGACATTTAGCAGACTACAGCACTTAATAGTCTAGACAAGTCTGGGCTGCTTAGTTTTTGTTTATTATCCGTCTTCTTTTCTCACAGCGTTGTCTGGCCTTGGAAAGAAGTTCACTTCATTGTGGTGAATAGAAGAGAGGAGGGTAAGTAAGCCCACTTTATAACTGTAATTATAACTATAATAAATAGGTGATGGCAACTCCTGTCTGATTGGTGGTGTGGTGGTTTCAAGAATAAGCAACAAAGGGAAGGTGCACTTGTTGATAAAAACACTGAATGCTTTCTCAATTACTGTCTGTTACTCCCCTTGTTTACGTCAAACCAACTGTCGTTCCTGCAGGGTATGAGGAGGGGAAATTAGAGGGATCGTGCCTTTGTACTGGAAAAACCTATGAAACTGTTAACAGCATTTATTACATTTCACCATCAACGAGGATGGAGGAGGCGTGATTGTGAAGCATCAGTGAGTATCTCATTAACTCTGGCAAATGAAAATATCTTCGGGAACGGTCGTCTATGCGAAAACCTGAAAACAATCTCCTCCTTCAATGGGTGACTGAGAACAAGATGGCACACACACTGCGGTGTGCCATGTTAACTTTAGTGCTGATTGCGAGAATAAGTGTTGTATCAGCTGGATATTTGCATAGATTAGCATCGGCGCACTAGCATAATGATTAATGAAGACACGGGTCACCACAGATGAACACAACAGGGCTGGACTCAAAGGATGCATCGTCAGCACTGAACTCCCCAGACACGGGCATGAGATGGAGCAGAATGAGGAGATGAGAAGACAGCCACTCTTCAATGAAGGGATGTCTTGTCAGAAGTGAACTGGAGTCCCAGACGGATTCAAGTGAAATTAGAGTTCTGCAGCCTTGCTTGACCAACTGTAAGTAAGGAGGGCTCTCATTTCTCTGTGTGTGTGTGTGCGTGTGTGCGTGCGTGTGTGCGTGCGTGCATGTGTGTGTGCGTCTGCAGTTGAAACTTAAAGGGACACTCCTCAATTGCGTTATAGCGCCCCCCAGAACCCCATAGTTCTGCCTCAACTCACTGTTGGGGTTTGAAACACAAATGTGTGTGTGTGTGTGTGGGAGTCGTGTAACTATATTTGTTCTCAGGTGTGTCAGACCACTTTATTAAAGTCACTGTGTTCCTGTTCCTTCTGTTGGGGGGGTGGGGGGTGAGAGGTGTACAGTACTGGTGTGTCATGTATTATACGTCCAACTAGGTCAAACAGGGCCAATCTCACTGCTATTATTAACCAGCGAAAGCCAGCTGCTTTAAAGTCACTTTAAATAGTCTCTCTCTCTCTCTCTCACACACACGCACATACACACACGCACACATGCACACGCAAGGCTAGTCGCAGCTAGCATCCGAGCAAACTCATGCTCCTGTTCAAACTTATTCTGGTTTGAACAGCATTATTACTCACTAGCACATTCTGCGGAAGAGAGAATAGAAAACCTGTCCGAGTCAGTGGATCGATTGACCGGTGCATGGTAACCGACTGAAACGCGGCCCTGTTGACACCAAGGTGCTAGTGGTGTCAAGCCACCTGTGTTGACCCTCAGTAGAATATCGGTTGTCAGGCCAGTGGTTCCTGGCTGTGAGGAATCAGTGGGGGGGCTCTGGAGATAAACCCTGCTCAGTGCCGCTCTGAGCCGCACGCAAGCCTGCTGAGCCCGGCGGATTACTGCCTGGCTCAGCAGGCTGTGATTGGCTGGGTCGTCCTGTCAAGCAAGTAACACACACACACACACACACACACACACAACTTCACACACACAACTTCACACACACACACACACACACGCACACACACACACACAACTTCACACACACTTCACACACACACACACACACAACTTCACACACACACATACACACACACACAGGTAAATTATTAAATTGTTGAACAAGAAAGAAGGAATATCAGAAAATCAGAAATACATTAGGAAAAAAAAGTTAGTCTGTGGTGACATAATTAATGTTTTTTTGTGAAACTCTCTTGCGCCCTCTTGACTTTGAAAAAGGCACCACAATGCAAACTATAGCAGAAGTTGATATCATAATGCCAATAACAAGTTTTCTTTCCCCCCCCAGATGGCCCACATCAGTTCATTAATGAGGAAGAGGCTGATAGAGACAGAAAGCGAGAGAGTGCATGAGAGAGAGAGAGAGAGAGAGAGAGAGAGAGAGAGAGAGAGAGAGAGAGAGAGAGAGAGAGAGAGAGAGAGAGAGAGCGAGAGCAAGTTCTGCTTCCCTCTGCGCTGTCCAAACTAACTGGGTACCGGGATCTGCGTAACACCTCAGGCTAAACTCAGCTCCATGTACCGGTGCTTCACCTGGAGGCCATGGGAGGATTTGGCAGAGCTTGTCTATCCTTCTGCCCTCTGTGAGGAATAACCTAAAATCTCCATGTGAAAAGCTGATCCGCAGGAGGGATTCGCACTTTCTGAGGAGTTGGCATCTGCCCAGGATATTTGATGCTACGCTTGTGTGTTCAGAGCCTTATCGTGAGCAAACCAAACAGAGAAGATAGTCAAGTTTTCATAGGTTTTCCTTGTACCAAAGAGACCAACCACAGGCCACAATGGAGGAGAGCCGGCGTACCACAGCAATGACAACTAACTGACCCCACTTATAATGCTTGAATGCTTGGTTTATATGATCTCTACATTCCAACCAAGGGAATTTGACCCTTTCTTTGAATGTGATATGATTTCTCTGGTTTTTGTTTTGATGTCAACAGAACGCATTGTGTATATGTGAAAAACGATTATGCACGCACAGATGTAAAAAAAACAACAACAAAAAACAGCTGAAAAAGAAGAGACAAAAAAGGAAACGCCCATATCGATATTTTTACACCACCTACGAGGCCACCGATCGTGTAGGTGTTTGGGGAAGGGAATGCCGACCAGTGTGCCCAAATGTGTAGGCGACACACACCGAGGACAGAGTTTATTAGCCATCGCAAAGCCATGGTCACAGCGTGTCACAGCCCTGGGAACGGGTTTATTTCTTTTCATCCATTTGTCCTCATGTTTTAGTTTCTTTTCATTTTTCTTTGCCTGACATTCACAGAAAGGAAGAGCCTTATTCAGTAGATATTTTTACTTGTATACCTCATATGTTGGAAAACACATCACCTTTTATTTGTATTTATTTTGCACTGTATACTACTGTATATGTACATAACTCAAGTCAGAGAACTTACATGTAAATTACTCATTTGTGTATTCACCCAATCCATTTTTTTCAGTGTTTTTTTTGTTTTGTTTATGTTTCTCTTTGGTAAAACTATTTATATATTTGTTTTTTTTATTTTAGAATTTGTTTAACTGCATTTGAATAATTTGCTTGTTGATTTTTATAAGCAATAGCATGCAGAAAATGGTATATAGCACAATGGTATCAATGTTGTTTCAATTAGTGGTGGAAAATATCAAACACTTCTATTCTTTAATAGCCGTGAATATCGTTTTGTCAGAGGGTTTACAGCCACAGTACCAACTCCAGTCCGGATGTGCATGTTACATGCAGGTGCATACAGCATGCAGGCAGGTACACACACATACAGTACAGAGACATAACACACACACGCACACGCACTCCACACACACACACACACACACACACACACACACACACAGGCACCCGTTTTGCATCCGAGTTGCAGTTCAGTGCCAGGGTTCAGTCAATTTTCTGTTGTATGCTGTTTGATGAGGTTACAAATTCATTCAAAATGTTTTCAACAAGCTGAGTCCACTGCCTCCTCACAGAAATACACACACTGAAGACAAACGCACACAAACACACGGCCGTCCACATATGCATGCTTACATGCACACACATACTCACATTCATATGCACAAAGCAGTGGTTGACACAATCGTGGATTCAAAAGTTCTATGCAATCATTCATTTTGAACCTGGAAACCTGTTATTCAACCAACATGCAGTTTACCATCGTTGTACCTAACACGAACAAAATGTGAACTAAAATGTAAAAAAAAAACAAAAAAAAAGGTTATGAAAATGTTTTTACTTAGCAACCGGTGTGTATGGATTTCAATATTGAATATTGATCTTGAACTGTTTTTATTTTCGTGGCATGTTTAGATCGCTCCCTCCCCATGTGGGGACTTGTTGCCAAAGGGTTACCTGTGTAGACTGTCAGTTTTGAATGTCCACCATCATGTCGCTTCTGAAGCATGGGTTTGCTTGGCTTCGCCAGGCTGTTTGTAGGCCCTCATTCGGTCTTTGTGCGTCCTTTGGCTGACCAGGGATCCTCCGTGTTTGGCTTCCAGTGACCGTCTGTGCAGCTATAAACCTGTGACGCAGATAGTCGCACTACTCATTAATATGTGTCAATGTACATACTGGGTGTTGGTTAATATAGTCTGTTGGATGAATGGAATGGCTCTATCAGCTAAGCCAAGGGTCTTCAACCGGGGTCCTTTTGAGGTACTATTTTAAAGGGAAATTGTCCTTTTATTTTTGATATGGTTGAAAATACATTCCTCAGTTGCATCATAGCGACCCCAGAACCGCAACTTTCCTCTCCACAGCCCTGTCTATGTTTTGAAACAGCCGTGCAGAAAAGTACAGTGGATTTAAGGGAAGGGGTAGAGAAAATATGTTGCATTCCTGACACCGATAAAGGAGTGTACCTTTAATTGAATTGAAATAATTCTACTCCTATCACACAGTCATGGAAGGCGTTGATGCAGAAAGTCTACTTTAGGCCTACATCTAGAATCTACATGTAGGCCTAAAGTTTAATTGTGTCAATCTAGATTCTAGATTGACACGTGGTCGGTGTACCTTGTGCTCATAGGAAAAATCAAATGCCCTACCTATTTTTGTATTCATAGAAATTAAATGAAAAGCGACATGACGCAGATTAACAGGGGTTCCTTATTTGGCCCTCGATACCGGGGTCCATCAGACTAGAAAAGGTTGAAGACCCCTTGGCTAAGCTCTCCATGTGTTAATCAGACCATCCAATAGACAAGCCATCAGAAAGATGCATGATTCTAGATCTTATATGCTTGGGAGGTTACAGCTGAATGAACACAACGTGGCATGTTTTCACCGGGGTTTGACTACCGAACCTCGAGTCCCACTGGCCAACGAGGAGAATGTAGATCCGTCAAATATTCACATGTTGAAAACAGGTCGTTCAAACCAGTCATCCACCAAATCAGGGTGTCACTCTGACAGCACAAGCCTGGCTGGTAGCAGATGGGACTAGAGAAGACACTGGAATGTGAAGGAGGTTTCGCAGTGGTCAGGGAATATTGTTCCGAGAAGAAAGACTAGGGTTTATGGAGAGGCTGTCCGGACTGTACTGTGAGGTGCATGAGAGAAAAAACAGCCTTCAGTACAGCCGTCCCTAAGGACAGACGAACACACATTCTTACTGTAAATACAGATTGACTCTTCTGTACAGCTTTTAAGTTCTAAGTGCACCCCCACGCCGTATTCGCTGCCAAGTGTATAAAAGAATATTTATTACTTAAATGATAGAGACGGTGAATAGGAGATGAAAATGATAATAATGATTATTATTATTATTACTACATACCCTGTGTATGTGGCTGACTTGTATTGACTGTTGACAACAGTGCAACAAACCTGTATTCAGAAGAACATATCCAGTACACATATTGTGTTTATAAAACCACAAGAATAAAATTGGCGGATATGATCTGCAAGCTTAGGTGACAACAGGTACAGAAAGCAAAAAGGGGGAAAAAAAAGAAAACAAAAATATCTGAAAAATGTCATTTCACTGTTGTAAGTGCAATGGGCGAAAAAGTCAGTCGTGTATCCATTGTGAAACCTTGTGTTCTATTCAGTGTATTCCTGTAAACAGATAGAGTACATTTTGGTGCATCATGTCAAGTAATGTGATTAATTAAAATATTGACCCTGAAATTTCCAATGAGAAAACAAATAAAAAAGAAAATGAACATATTGCAATGTTACCGTGGCCTGTGTTCAATGGTTAACGGGCACTCCTCCTCGATTTGCGTCCAGAATTACCCTTGTGGTGGAAACCAGCATTACAATGTATTCAGGGAAATAACGCAATCGAGGAGTATAGCTTTAAGGGTGTGACCCGTATTTCTTTTCAGCATTGACTTATTCAACAGCGACACCATTGTGAGCGCTGTGGCTTTCAGGCCAGCAGGACAGATTAGCAGTTAGGCCTAGTGAGCACAGAGACTGTTCCGATAAGACCTTGGCTTTACGCACTCAAGCGGTGATGTTTCTCCCCGGCATGGGTGGCAGGCAGGAGGAGCCAGACGAGTGTTTGCCAATGAATTATGAAAGACTGCATGTTCCTGTGTGGGAAAGAAACGTGTGTTTATAGAAAAGATTGAGAGAGGGAACGAGAGAGAAAAAACAAGAAACAGTCGATTTTCCCTATTGGTCGGTTGTTCTTTGAACTGTGATTTTACTGCTTACCTCATCAAGATGGTAAAAACAAACAGACGTTGTCATCTCTTGCATTTAATAATATATATATATATATATATATATATAT
>JAOEHI010000020.1:595913-608745 GCA_025447815.1 Percopsis transmontana
TTTGAACTGTGATTTTTCTGCTTACCTCATCAAGATGGTAAAAACAAACAGACTTTGTCATCTCTTGCATTTAATAATATATATATATATATATATATATATATATATATATATATATATAATTATTATTTATTGGAAATGGCATGGATGAAGTGTCATTCATAGGTGGATATGTCCCAAGATAACAGGGTTCAGATAACCTAAACAGGTATAGCAATCTGAAAGATGACCTGTTGTAGCTGTACATGTACTGAAGGCCTTTGGACACCTAGAGACAAACAGGACCTCACTAAACTGTACGATATAATCCCTGTAAAAAAAAAATGTGGACATGCGTGTCATGCAGTTAAGCTTGGATGTAGTCGTGTGAAATATAAAACTAACTTGGGTATATTGAATAACAAGCCTTTCAAAACAGGTGGTAATGTTATTCATATTCTAAAGTCTTCATAACTCCCGCGAACAAGACTCTTGAAAACCCTTTAAAAAGCTTAAACCTTTGCTAGGCTATGTTCATGTGCCTGTATGTTCATCACGACTTACCAGTTTTTGCTGGTGCAGGTTGAAATATGGGTGTACAGGGCAAGCTATAGTTGTAGCTACTTGTACCACTTGGAGAGGATAATTTTTCTCCACTTGAACTCTTTTGAGAGTTTTTCTGTAGAGCGCAAATAAGGCATACGCCACTTTGTGACGATGAAGTGGAAAATAAGGCGTACTGAATTAACCGGGGTGAAGCAGAATAGGCTATTAGCCACGCTATAGATCTCGACTGCCCTCTTGTGGAAATGTGATGAACTGACATGATGATTATAATTTATTGGCGAGAAAAATAATGATAATTGATTTCCAATCTTCAAAGCACGTTCGTATTAAAGGTTGATTAATTGTAACGTATGACTACGCAATAATGGGTTGCTCGACTAAAAGCTGTCCTCTATATGCTGATCATTAATTTAGACCATTAATCTAAATGTTTAATGCGTGCAGTCACTTCCTTAAACAGCATTGGCCAAGGTTTTATCATTGCGCTAATCTTGATTGGCCAGTGATTACCTCAGATCGAATGATGCTGTGACTCACTCGCTGACTCGTTGACAGGAGGTGGAGGATGGGCTGTAGGCTACAACTTCAAGAACAAGATTGAGCTCTGCCTCCACCTGGTATTTCATTTCTACGCCATCTCCGTGACGGAGACACACATAGGCCTACATGCCCTTTAAAAAAAAATAAAAACGTATTTGCAAACCAGACATACTCTTGGAAGTTCGCAGACATTTGGGTGGGTCCGCACACACACACACACACACACACACACACTCGCACTCAAACCAATAGAATACTGGCAGATAGGCTACACACATCGCACATTGGAGGGGTTGGGCTGGGTGTTTAACGGGCGCAACCGCTTCAATTCGATTCCCAGTCATTAACAACCGCACCCCCCGTGCCTCGCCACGCCCTAAATATTCGTCAGACTGACCCCCCTCACCTTAGACATATGAATACTTGCTGTCTCACTGCTTACTAACAAACATAGACCCAGATCCATCGCCCTCAACCAATAACTTACTATACAGAGCTCCCGACTGCACCCGAAGAGAAACGAGAGGATTCGCGACGGATTCCGCCTTTGGTCTGCTCCTCTCTGCTGTGTTCTCTCCCCTTTTACCGCCTCTCTACTTTACACCTCGCCTCACTCCTTCCGCTGCCCTCTGGTTAAAGCAGTGCTTGTCTCACACAGTACGCTCACACTTTTTGGTAGGTCCCAAAAGGAGGAGCCATCACACTACTGTACGATAAAACTGACTTCATAGCCTACTCGCTACACTATGTCCGCATAAATAAATATTTCTATGTGCCCCCCCCCCCCCCACCCACCCACCCACCAAACCTCTGGCCTACATGCCTACCCAGCCCCATAGCCTACTGTTGCCAGACTGCAGGCGGGGTTAGGGCATGGACCGGCCCCGCGGTGGGCACAGCTTCCACAGTGCCACCTTAGCCCGGAATTTATCCAAAAGCTCCCGGCGGGTTCTGGCACTGCCCCACACGGTGAGGTAACTTTCGGGTCGGTCAGGCTCTCGCTGGCGTTGATCTCTGCTGCAGCGTGCTGCTGGTAGACTTTTTTTTTTTTTTTTTAGCCCGGCACTTGGCCACAAGCTTGGATTTTAATCTCACAAAAATGGTAGCTACCTGTCAGGGTGGTTTCTCCTCCATCTCCTTAGCTTTGTTATCGTTAGCTTAGCTGCTGTCTTCTGTGCTCTAGCTATGCTCCGAAGCTCTGAAGTGGCTGCCCTCACTGCTCTAGGCTTTCTGACCCTCTAAACAGCAATTTTTACTGAATTTCAAAGAAAGCACGGTATCTATAGATGACAGAACAGTTTATATAAAAATCTGGGAAAGGTGGGTGTGATCAAATTAGTTCTTGTCAAGTGCTCGTTTGTACCAAAAGAGGGCGGCAAAGAGCCGTTTTCATCACTCAGCCCTAAATATGAGTTTCGAAGCAAAATGACGAATGCACAGTAGCCTAATCAGTACAAAACTCTTAGTAGGCCAATCATATCAACTTAAGATCATTTAAATGCTTTAAATTTGCTCTTTGTTTATTTGTAAACTCTTCTGTCTCAGCTAGACTCCATAACTGAATAATAATTATAATAATCTTTCAAAAATATACACAACTGATGAAGGTATATAGTATTTTGGGGCCATTGATGTAATCGTAGATTGAACATGTGGGCCTTATATATCTGTCAAAATACAATGTAATTCACAAATGTGTAAACCCAAGTCTCGTATAACCTTGGTTGCTAAACCATGACACAGGAAGTAAAAAACACAACACACGTCTTAATGTCCACAGATAAACTGGCCTATTTGCGTTATCGTTGATCCTGGCATTCTGACAAGCTATAGGCCCTACGTAGGCCTAAGCCTCTACAATATGCTTCACTGGTGGAGCTTGCGAAATCAGACTCAGACTCTTGAGGTAAATGTGTGGAGATACTGGTAGTGATATTTTGTGCAACATTTTTGGTGGAAAATTATATTTGACAAAACATTATTAAGTGGCTTGCACTCCTTTGCTCTCATATTTCCCCGATACGCGATCATTTCAACTCATTGGTGACCGAATCAGCAAATCAATGACGTCAGGACGTGAGGGTTGCGCGCTCACAAGAGAATATGTTCTCAAAAGCAGGCGCATGTCTCCCGCTATAAATTGGGATTTAGGATTACCTCTTAGGTAATCCTAAAAGATAATCCTGTCAGCAATCCTGATATATTTTACGTTTTCAATTAGCATCATTGTATATTTTAATTTTTTTATTTGAAATTTATTGGTTTATTTTTTCAGGGGCCATGCACAACCCAACCGTTGGGCCAGAGTCAGCTATACAGATAATTCACATCGGCAGTCCCTGGTTCAGGAAGATATTCAAACAGACAGTCACATATCTGCAAAACAAAGATAACTGTCAAAGGCCAATACATTATATTTTTGAATGATGACACAGTGACGGTAGCTCCTTTTTATCAAGAATCTTCACTTGTTTGTAAAGAGTGTATAATGGTTTTAGTGTAGTCACACTGCCAAGCTGTACTGTACTACAAGCTGGTCTGGCTGCTTGTAAAATAAGTGCATGAAAATCATTGAGTGCATAGAAAGAAAGAAAGCATACTTTATTAATCCCTTGCTAGGGAAATTATTTTTTCACTCTTATTGTTAATGTTGTACACACACACACGAGGAGAGATGTTAGATTGAGGGGGCTGCCACTCAGTGCGGTGCCCTGAGCGGTTGGGGGTACAGGGGCTTGCTCAAGGCCTCCTCGGCAGAGCCCAAGAGGTGAACTGGCATCTCTCCAGCTACCAGTCCACACTCCATATCTTACGGTCTGAGCTGGGCTCAAACTGGTGACTCTACGGTCTCCAAGCCAAGGCCTTACAGACTGAGCTACTGCCGCCCAAGAGTTAATTAAAGAGCTTAGCAGTGGCTAGAGGTACAGTGGTTGCAATTAAAATTCATTAGGCTAGCTCTAACACATCTGGAGAGCTTTTCTTCTTCTCTTCTTCTTAGAATGTATGTTAGAATCAATGATCATGCCCAGATACTTGAAGTGCTCAACAATATTTATTACCTCTCCTTTAACTGGGATGTCAGGTGGATGTGCGTCATTTCTCTTGACAGCAAAAAATATGTGCCCAGTTTTGTTCACGTTAAGAGTAAGACAACAGTGAGTTAACCGCTCGGATAATACTGCAGTGAATTTGGAAGCAACTTGTTCTTTTGTTTTAGCACGCGTGCAAATAACTGTATTAGTCTGCGTACATCTGGATGTGGACCTCCGGTCAAATCAAGGGCAGATCATTAAGCTAAATAGAATGGTCCAAGGATCGATCCCTGTGGAACTCCAATGGTAGGCCTACAGATGAGTATATGTCATTTATTATTGTGCACTGTTGTCTTGAGTTTTGGTCTCCATCCACATTTAATGTATTTGTAGAGAAATTGAACTTTGACAGTTTAGATAAAGGAACACGACTGACTGAAGTAGGTCAGTATATGTCATTCTCACTCACCTTGAAATAAGAATCATTTGAACCATTTTTGTGCAAAACATGTAGGCCTACATACAGCATAAAGTTAAGATAAGCAATCCATTGGCTATTTGTTCTAAGAATGTGTAGTTGACTTTTTGGACTGTTTTAATCTTTAAAATCTTTTTCATCTACCAACCTATACCCACCACCTTACACATATCTCACCGGCCAGGAAGTGAGAGGGAATGACAAAGTGTGTGCGACCATAACGTATTGGTGCCTGTTGACGTACCTTCTCCAGGTGCTGTCCAACACATTGAGTGTATGGAGTATGGGCCTGTAGGCTACAGCACAGCGGAGAACGGGTCTACATCTCCACCGCTTGATCTATTGAGACAACTTGGAGACGTACGGCCTATTGTTTTTTTCCGACACGACCGCTCATCGCAAAATGTTGCTTGTTTAAATGAAGAGAGAATTTGCTACGGGCTTTCAAACTGGCGTTTCCAAGTGGTCAAACAGGCGGCGTTTCATTTTCACTGGCTTTTAAAACCGTAACGATGTAAAACAGAGGCAATTGACGATGAATTCTTCCAATCGGGTTCTCAAAGGCTCTTAATAATTTCGCGTAGGCCGACTACTGCGCCTCATCCGCCCACTCATCTGCCAGATGCCACTAGCAGTAGTGGTGATGCTGCTCCCAGTGAGTAGAGGAGGGCAACGTGTGTCCGCTAGCCAATGACAGCGCCGGATGCTGAGCGAGGCTGCTGGTGTGAATGGAGGCAACAAGAGGCCGTCTCGAACGGTGATGGGGAGGCATTAACATCGAATAAAGGTATATTTGCTCCGTTTATTTCACACTAAATACGCACGGGACGATGGTTTAGGTAAAGCCTTATCTGATCTAAAGAAGATAGGGTCTGGATTTTGCAACGGTTTCCGTACACCGACTTTAGAAAAAAGAATCTGTGCGTAAAAAAAATCGTTGCCATTCAATGGTCGTTGGTTTTCTTATTGCACGGCACCCTGATGTTCGTTTGATGTCTAAGCATTTTGTTTCTCAACGTGCTTATTTGACTTTATAATGCATTGTGATCTAAAATGTGGTGTTCGTGGTCGTCCACGACAGGTTAGCCTTTTATTTAATTGGTCTGTTCAGTCGACGCATAGGCTACCACGCTTGGAGTAGGCTGTATGTATATCGTTCTTCAAAATCCGCCAATGTATATTCTTGTTATGTCGGTTTCTTTAGACACTATGCAGTGAGTCGTAGGCTATCCATGTATTTTCAGCAGAAAGGCCTGCATTTACTTTAATTTCTACCGTCTGTCGTGCGTGTCATGTCATGGCTTCTCTGTGGGAAAGAACCTTTTTGACATTTTGACGTGGTAGGTTAGTGTCGGAACGCCGCAATAATCAAAAGACCTATTTTAATTCGTTTACAGAAACTAAGCTACATGTGCATCCGCGATACAGGCTACCGTTGAACACTGGCATTTGGTTGACAAGTCAAGTGAATAAGCCATTTAAAAAGCAAATTTTCATGATCATATGGACCAATGAGGTAAGCCCGTGGGAGGGTCTTAGGTTGTCATAGGGCCCTCCAGACTACATGGAATACATAGAATATGTTTTCCAGTAATATCTAATTATAGACCTAAAGGCGTAAAATATATAGTTTTTATACATAGGTATTATAGATAGATAGATTATAGATGAATGTTTACACAAATAACTTTATATTGTGTATTTGATAGCGTGATTGTATTAAAGATATGTCTTACTCCCCACATCTGTGCAAGTGTGTTCAGGCATAATATGAAAGTAGCTCTCTTTAAACATTCAGTGCATCATCACACAATAGATATTAGGCTCTGGTATTTGTTCTGTTCCATCTGTCTGTATTGCTATTGTGCCTGGTAGCCGTAAACAGTAAAGCTATAATTATAACCTCTAAACTAAAAACTCACTCAATGGCAGACAAAGCAGAACTCAAGTCTTTATTTCAGTGCATGCTGTTTTTTATGTATGCGCCACATCTCCCTTAATTACCAGTGGGGATTTCTTCAACTCTGGAATTTGCTGATAACTGCTTCGCTATCCTGCTATGCTCTCTTGCTAATGCTAGGTCCAAACATGGTGCATCTCCATGGTGCATCTCCTCTGTTAGAGCTCTTTCCTGCAATTTCAGTAATATTTTCAGTCCATCCTAGCTGATGATGGTGCAGGCTAATTAGGGAATATCTGGTGCTTCTGGACTGTACAGACTTGGCTGTTATCAATACTCCTAAAGTACAGTAACATGTATGTAACAATTCGCACATATCTTACTTGATACAAAACATGCAGCGCATGTGTTTGAATTACAAGCACTGATCGGTCCCTTATTGCGAATAGGCTAATAGCTGAATTGTGTATTGAGTTAATAAGATAAGACAGGTATTTGCAATAGGATTTTAAAAATAGTCCTTACTGTGATATTATAGAACAACTACAGTAAATGTGTGTGTGTATGTGTTTTATTGACCAAGTCAGTGAAAATCTGCAATGTGTTCATGGATTTAAACTCGTAAAGTCTTTGGCACATTCTGGGGGCAGGGGTATTGAGCAGGATTAAGTTAGGCCAGCATAAGTGAACTGGATTAATTACTTTTTTGTCTAAGAAGAGAATCAATTAGTAAACATTTTTGTGCCTTTCAGCATAGGGATGGGCCTAATTCCTTCCTTCCACATCGTAGAGATCCTGTAAGGTATATCTAGGCTGTAATCTGTCAAATAAAATCGCCTGTCACACCCTTGAGACTGTATTCCGTGTTTGTTTTGCTCATTTAAATGAGGAATTACTTGATTATCTCTGAGTCACACTTTTAAAAGTGCAGATATTCACATACGCTACTACAGAAAGTCTACATTCGTACATTTTACATCCGAGAATCGTTCACCGCTGGCTGAACGCCATGTCTCAGTTCTGATTTAGCACTGTGGACATGCTATTGGAGATAGGGCTGTTTGAGCCTCTCGGTGCTATACACGGAGGGTGCTTTGAGGTTAATTAGCCTGTGTCCCTGTGCGGGAACACCTGCTGCAGAGACTCACTTCACTTGACTCTGCTGTACATGAACGCCCCCAGCCATCGGTCCTGTCACGTGCTGTAGGCTGACTCCTGGGTGACGTGTGTTGCCATTTTGGACTTGTGCTTGCCCTCCTTTCTCAATGCTTGTTTGTCAGTGCACAGAGATGACTCGGGGAGGTGGCGGTGGCGGTCGCCCCCCCCCCCCGGTCGTGTGTTTCCCAGGCGATGCCTCGGCAGTGTGAAACAGATTCTTGTCATCTCAAATCAGTTGACCTGCTTGTGGGAACCTCGTGGTACATTTGCTGCCGGTTGAAGATAACGCTACGTAAACATTTCAGGACGT
Source organism: Percopsis transmontana (assembly GCA_025447815.1). Taxonomy (NCBI): domain Eukaryota; kingdom Metazoa; phylum Chordata; class Actinopteri; order Percopsiformes; family Percopsidae; genus Percopsis; species Percopsis transmontana. The sequence goes on from JAOEHI010000020.1 coordinate 603,878, forward strand.
AACCGACATGGAAAGTCTGGGGGGCCATGGTGTAATGAAAGGTACACTCCTGGAGTACCCCCCCCCCATAACCCCTACGTTTCCACTGCAACTCACTGTGTGGGTGTTAGGTGTGAGCCTAGCAAAGGAATGCCAGCCACTTAGCACTGTGGTGTAGGCCACGTGCTTTGTGAGTTGCAAGCCAAAACAAAATGTTTGTAAGGCCGGTCACAACCACCATTCCTTACACAAGGTGTCCCTTTAACCTGGCACTGGAGCAGGAATCGCTCATACTGTACAGTATGCCCAAGCCCTCTGTAATGGCTCTCTTTGGACTTCTTTAGAAATACATGTCATCACCATTTAAAACTTAGATTCGCCGCCTATATGTCTCCCCAGGTGCCTTACCTCTGTTAGCCCAAACATACTCGCTATGGCAACGGTGACTGTGAATAGTGAAAAGGGTCTCCCGGAAGGTTGATTATACCATAGTTCTTTCCAGAATGCCTTCTTTCCCTCAATGCCATAATATCACTTTAGTTTAAGCCACAAAGTTATTCTTTAAATTTTATATTGCTATATTGTTAAATGCAAAATGTTCTTTCACGACATGAATGCATTTGTTGTGTAAAGGCCTTTACAGGCTTTTCTTTATTTATTACTGTTCCTGATATGATGTGCACAGGTAATGTACACTGTTTTATTGGATTCTTCGAAGTTACAGATTTAAAAAAAAAAGTTTGAGTTTTTAGTTCATATTCTATCTTTAAAGGATAAGGCGTATTATTATATTTTCCTTATAGTCAACATGTCTGAGTGGTGAGAGCAGGTGCTGACCAAAGGAAACACTGAAAGAACAGCGAAACACGAGCCTCTGCTCGCCGGCTCACATTGAACTAATATTGAACTAATAACATGAGCAGGCATGCAGTGCGCAAACAATAACCGACAAAGACGCTGACACAATCCCCAACGCGTACAGTACTGCATACACCCCCACAGTCGCACACAGTCGTCCACCATGCACTCCTGACGTTACACAGTGTGTAGCCTGCAAAAGAACCAAAAAAACGTTTCTCCTAGAAGTGTGGTCCAGCTACCCAGCACAAATGTAGCGCTTAGTGTTGTCCAAAAACCTCCTAAATCAAGTCAGGGACATACTGTTGCTGTGGCCAGAACAATGCTTGTCTCCTCGATTGAGTCAGCATTCATAGGACTTGGGGCTGGGAGTGCAGGAAAGAACGGTGACCATAACCTGTGTTGTTTTCGTCGTTATCTTAAATGACTTTTTTCAACACAGACCTTATTTAAATGTTGTTTCCTCTAATTTACAAGTTTCCTCTAGTTGTTGCACCCATAGCTTTAGTATTGAGCTACTCACCACCTCCCACCGAGCTTAAAATGCAGTTCAACGGGCAACTGTTTAAGCCTTCAAAACCACGATAAATCTCCTCTTCAATACTCGTAAACCTTGCTTTCCATCCGTTTTTTCCCCCCATAGCTACATCTGCATCCAATCTGTTAAAACATTACTATAGTATCACCCTCCCGTCTTTTAAAAGATTTATAGACTGCTCTATGAGCCGAGTGAAAAGCCTCAGCAGATGCGTACGTTTCTCAACACTGAAGCCACAGTATAACTTATAAATGATTAGATGAAGGTGAGTAAAAAGTCAAAGCTAGATTTCATGTGGCACTCATTTGTCCCCCTTTTCTCTCCTCTTTCCTCAGGTGTGACTTCAATGTGCTTCACCTACCAGCCGTGCCGTAAGCCGTCCATGTGCGACAGTAAGGGGGGTCTCACCTCAGCGCGCCCCTGCTAAAGGACCCCCTGGCGGCCACTTCTTCCACTCCGCAGGACATGTACGGCAGTGCCAGAGCGGTAGGTCACATCGAGAGCAGCCCCGCCCGGTCCCCGCGCCTGCCAAGGTCCCCCCGACTTGGCCACCGGAGGGCCAACAGCGGGGGCGGGGGGGGTGCGGGCGGCAAGACGCTCTCCATGGAGAACATCCAGTCGCTCAATGCGGCCTACGCCACGTCTGGGCCCATGTACCTGAGCGACCACGAGGCCGTGGGCTCCACCGCCACCTACCCTAAGGGCACCATGACCCTGGGCCGCGCCACCAGCCGCGCCATGTACGGGGGCCGTGTCACCGCCATGGGCAGCAGCCCCAACATCGCCTCGGTGGGGCTGCCCCACCACGCCGACCTCCTGTCCTACAGCGACCTGGGCTCCCTCTCCATGCTCCACCACCACCCCCACCACCAGGGGCTGCCCTCCGCCCTGCTGAGGCAGGCGGTGCGGGGCGGCGGCGGGGAGCTCCTGGAGATGCAGGGCCAGCTCAGGGAGATGCAGCGGGAGAACGAGCTCCTGCGCCGAGAGCTGGACCTGAAGGACAGCAAGCTGGGCTCCTCCACCAACAGCATCAAGAGCTTCTGGAGCCCCGAGCTGAAGAAGGAGAGGCTCATGAGGAAGGAGGAGGCGGCTCGCACCTCCATCCTGAAGGAGCAGATGAGGGTGAATCACGAGGAGAACCAGGTGGGGACCCTCCACGGACCCCCTTCTCCTGACTCCTAGCCCTGCCAGGAGGAGTGGCTCCTAGCGCATGCTCCCTGCCGTGTACAAGCGGTGAACCACGAACCGCTAACTAAGAGCCGCTAACTAAGAGCCGCTAACTAAGAGCCGCTAACTAAGAACCGCTAACTAAGAGCCACTAACTAAGAGCCGCTAACTAAGAGCCGCTAACTAAGAGCCGCTAACTAAGAACCACTAACTAAGAATGCTAGTCACACAAGCAAACACTGGCCAAAATAAAATTGTAAATGTATCAATAGAATAATAGTAGTAGTGGTAATAATAATACTTCTTAATAATTACTACTACTAATAAAAATAAATATATATAAGATATATAAACACACGTTCAAAGATCAAAAAAATTGTCATTAAATGTAATAAAAGTATGATTATTTCAAAATCTCAAAACAATCATGCCAAAAAGCCCTCAGCACCCCACTTTGAGAACTGCCATAATACACAGATTCACTCTGGATCTCTCTCTATCTTTCTAGCATCTTCTTTTCCGCCAGCATCTCTTGGCTTCCTTGCGTTTGTTAAAGTCACTGCTCTTTTCTTTCCCCCCCAGTAGTAGTACTATCACAGTCTCCTGAGTGTCTAAGAACTGCGCTATATGGTTTTTAATACACGAGGAAGCCTTTGAGGGAAGTGCTGAGAGTGTCCACGTGATGCACCTAAACACACTTTGGCTTAGTATTCCTCACAATGTTATAGGGTACAGGGAACATTTACATTTACATTTACATTATATACGTCTCTTTTATCCAAAGAGACTTACAATTAGTACATTTGTCAACAGTTAACCACCAGTTTTTGCAACCAAACAACATTCCCCCATAATAAGGACGGCATCATGTCACCATGGTTACATCACTCGAACGTTATCATTCACTCTAAAGTCATCATTCACTCCCCAAAATAGTCATTAATTGCTAGCAGCCTAAATTCTTGCAAAGTGCTTAGTATTCTAAGAGCTGATCTAACAGAGTAGAACAAGGATTGTTATAGAGGATTGTTGTTAGTGGGAGTGGGTGCTATGAGGGAAGAAAGATCGGTGGCCAAGGTACCCGAGGTGACTAAACTGATTAATGTATGCACTGCTATAAAATTTGTCCAGTGTAGCTTTTGACCATGGTGCTTATAGGTCGGTTCCAGGGTGAGATAAAACCTGGTGTCCATGCTTATATGAATTTGTAAGCGTTAGCATGGTGTTTCTTGCCACAAGGTGACTTGTACATAATGGTGGCTGACCATTGGGTCATTGACACAGTGTTAAAGATGTTAGGGCAGGAGTTTTAAATGAGAATTTGGCTTTCCCTCTGTGTCCAGGAATTTCTGTGTGGGAATAGGATTGCGGCCTAGTTCTACAATTTATGGACTAGGGGAGGAACAGCAGCCAGGTTTAGTGTCCTTCACAAATGTCAAGGACACTAACAAATGTATCTGGTTGGCTCTTTCTGTCTCTCTCTCTTCTCTCTGTCACTTTCTCCTCATTCTCTTTTCCCTCATTCATTACTCCGTACCTGGTCATCATTTCTCCCTGTCTAACTTAACACATCTGTCTCTGTCCTTTCAGAATAGGAGCCTACAGGCTTCTTACACTAGAATCACGCTTTCTCTCCCAGATGTAACGGACAGCCATCTCCGAGACTTTTATCCTCACAGCCCCTTAGGCACCACCCTGGCATACATTCACATTCACATGTGAATGTTGAATTATTTATTAATTTATTTATTTAGTTTTGGACAAGATGGTGTCCAGTATTAACCGGCCTTTGTGAATCAAACCACAGTGTGGACGTGTGTCAGGCCGAGAGCACAGAAGCAGTCTTGTTACAGCACACAGGTCAGCACATGGCCAGGACTTTTCTCTACACTTTATTTATTTTCAGGCAGGCAAGTTGATGCATGACGCAGCGAAACGCATCAAGGTCCATGTTAGAACCATTGAAATAGCTTGAGACCAACCGCGTCACTCACCTCTGTCACAGCAGACAGCGAAACCTTTCAGGGTGACAGTGGGGTGCTATTGAGCAAAAGTTTGTGTGTGTGTGTGTGTGTGTGTGTGTGTGTGTGTATGTGTGTGTATGTGTGTGTGTGTAAATTGAGTGTGCACGCGTCTGGAGTGATGCCATTGTAATGCCATTTACATGCATAGCATTTAGCAGACGCTTTTATCCAAAGCGACTTACAATCAGTACATTTGTCAACAGCCTAACCGGTTAACCACCAGTGTTTTGCAAGCAGACAACATTCTCCCGGAATAAGCGCAGCATCATGTCACAAGGTTACTTCACCTATGCATTTCTAGA
>JAOEHI010000020.1:670372-681216 GCA_025447815.1 Percopsis transmontana
CCCCCCCGGCCACCGCCCACGCCCACCCCAAGTGCCCCCGGCCCCCCCGCCCTGCGACCCCCCCCCCCCCCCCCCCCCGCCCCCGCCAGTATAAGAATTCTGAACTGCACCCTGACTTTCAGTGTCATTCGGAAGGGATATAGTTATTTTGTTGTTTGACGTGACCAGTGAGCACTTGGATAAAGAATGTGTAAGGCTTGACAAGCATGGATATGTAAGGTTTAAAATATGTGGTTCTTTCACATTGATTTTTGTGTAGGGCCTGTTGGTTTTATTACAACTGTGCTACTACTCAAATTTTTAATTAAAATATGAAAACCTTGTAGTACTTGAATATGTTTCTCACAGTAGATGTTGGGTTTTGGTAAATTAATGTAGTAATATTTTGCCAATATTCACACAAACATGCTCAAATATTAAAATGAAAAAGTAACAGTAGAATACACAAATTATAAGGTGTGTGCGTGGGTGAGAACTATTTTTACTGTGTGTAGCATATGGGATATCTATATATAGATATATCTATATATAGATATCGATCGAGAGAGAGAGAGAGAGACTATATATCTATAGATATTTAAAAAAACATGTTTTGATTTTTTTAAACGGGAAGTCTGATTAAAATTGTTACATTCGGTTATTACGGTAACAACTGCATTTTGTATTAAGTATTATTTCGTCTCGAAAATAAACAGGGAATGTTACTTAGGAATTTGGGAATGCGTGACACGTCATGACGGCGCTCCAGTGACGTACTCCCTCTCTTTGGGGGGTAAGCGCACATTCCCATTGTCCAAGATGGCGGCGTTGGTGCAGATCCTCGGATGATGACATGTTTTTAAACGAGTTTATCCTTTTATATCCTAATAAATGCAATTGTAACGCTTTTCAAGCGTTAGCTTTTATCTACCGAAAACATCGATTGTGAGTATAGTTTCCCTAAAACCCTTCAACACGTCCCCCTAGCCGGATTCTCCTTGCAGGCGCTGAAAAGTTTGGGCTCCATCATTTGAACATGAAGAGGCAGGTCGGGAGAGAGGCTAGCCCGTCCAGGGCTTTAGCCAAGCGAATACGTGAACGGGAACGGGAGAGTGCACGGAGAGAGGAACTACCTCCTCCACCGCTGGCTCTACTGCTGGCGGAGAGTCAGCGGGGATATCACAGAAGGAGCCGGAGCAGAGAGCGAGAGAAGCCCCGGTTAAGGGAGGAGCGAGCGGCCGCCTTGGATCTCCACCAACGACACGATATGGGTTTGCTCGGCCGCCCGCCTCTCCGGACCACAGCTGCGGAGATACCCGGTGGGCGGCCAGGCACCCTGGAATACAAAACACTGCTTATCAGCAACCTTGGTTCACAGGTTTCGGACGGAGACGTCGAGGACTTGCTTTTTCACGAGTTCAAAAAGTTCGGAGACGTGAGTGTGAAACTCTCTCACACGCCGGAACTAGGTCGGGTCGCCTATGTGAATTTTAGACATCCAGAGGACGCAAAGGAAGCCAGACACGCCAAGTCCACCAGGTTAGTCTTGGGCGACCGCCAGCTTAAAGTAGAGCCAATGTATGTTAGGAGACGAAGCGTTACGCCACCTGATGTTGGATATTTACCTCTGCATGCACCGTACCCCTATCGTCAGCGCTCCCTCTCGCCCCCTGGACCAGCGATAAGCAACCTCAGAGACATGAGAGCGAGGCATTACGCCCTGGACAGTCTAGGTCTTAGCAGAGAGCGAGAGAGGATTTTGGATTTTTATGGTATGCTGGACGAGAGGGGCCGCCCCTATGGCTTCCCTCCCATGCCAGTGGTGGAGGACCTAAAACCTGAAGATGACCAGAGGGCGACTAGTAACCTTTTCATCGGGAATTTGGATCACAACGTCACAGAGGGTGAGCTGCGGAGGGGTTTTGACAAGTATGGAGTTATTGAGGACATCGTAATCAAGCGTCCAGCACGCGGCCAGGGCGGAGCTTACGCCTTTGTGAAATTCCAGAACCTGGACATGGCGCACCGGGCCAAGGTGGCCATGCAGGGCCGCATGATCGGCGGCAACCCGGTGAAAATCGGCTACGGCAAGCCCAATCCCACCACCCGTCTCTGGGTGGGGGGGCTCGGACCCGGCAACTCCCTGGCGGCACTGGCCCGCGAATTCGACCGCTTCGGGAGCATTCGGAACATCGACTACATCAAGGGCGACAGCTTCGCCTACATCCAGTACGAGAGTCTGGACGCCTCCCAGGCCGCCTGCGCTCAGATGAGGGGCTTCCCCCTCGGCGGCCCCGAGAGGCGGCTGAGGGTGGACTTCGCTAAGGTGGAGGAGAGCCCCACCCGCCCGTTCCCCACTGGCTACCAGCCCCCCGCCGCGCTCCCCGCCCACTACAGCCTCCTCGGCGAGGGCTACAGCCGCCACCGCAGCCTGGAGCGCGAGCTGAGGGGGGCCAGGGACCGCGCCTCGCCGCCCGCCCACGGCCTCCTCTCCTCCCAGAGGGAAAGAGAGCGGGCGCTGCTGGAGAGAGACTTCCCCAGCAGCCCCACACACAGCCTGGAGAGGAGGGGGGCGGCTGCGGGCGGGGTCGCCGTTGAGGCGTTCGGCCGCGGCGGACGGAGCGCGAGAAGCCGCAGCAGGAGCCGAGAGCGCTGGCTGAAGGAGCGGGAGGAGAGGAGGAGCAGGAGGAGGAGCAGCAGCAAGAGCAGGAGCCTCTCCAACGACCGGCCGGAGGAGCGGGAGAAGGGGGAGCGGGGGAGGTCCAAGGTCCGGGGCCAGGTGGGGCCCTTCTCCCCCGAGCCCAGCCCAGACCGGGCCAGGGTGCGCGCCCCGGACTCCACCACAGAGCCCCGGGACCACTCCCCGGACAGACCATCGGCGACCAACGAAGAAGACTTCGCCACCGCCACCCCGCCCTCTAGTGGCCGCCACCACCACCACAGCAGCAAGAGGTCCTCCACTGAGCACCTTAACAACCACCACCAGCAGCACCACCACCAGCGGCTCAGCGTGGGCCTGGCCTCGCCTGTCCCGGACGCGCACACGCCCTCGTCCCCCAGCACGCTGTCGGAGTTCGCCCAGGCCAGCCTGGCCAAGTCGTGGCACGGCTTCTTCGCGCTGAAGAACAGCAGCTTCCCCACGGAGCTGTACCTGCTGGAGGGGGGCGCCGCCTTCCTCAGCGCCGCCATGAAGGCCCAGGCCCAGCCCGGCCAGCTCAAGATCGCCCAGCGGCTGCGCATGGACCGGACCCGGCTGGACGAGGTGGAGCGGCGCGTCAAGCAGGGCCGCCCCGACAACTTCGCCGTCCTGCTGGCCCTCCAGGGGCCCGTGGACCGGCAGGCCCCGCCCCCCGAGCCAGGGCTCCAGGTGCGCCTTCTCCGCCACCTCGTGACCTACCTGCGGAACAAAGAGGCCGCCGGGGTGATAAGTCTCCCCGCGGCGCGGCAGGGCGGCGCGGGGGCGATGCTGTACGCCTTCCCCCCCGGGGAGTTCTCTCAGCAGTACCTCCAGGCGGCCAAAAGGACTGTGGGTAATCTGGACGAGGAGCACATTGTCATTGTGATAGTCAGTGACAATAATTGATCACTGCGGCGTACTGCCCTGCACTGATGGGACAAAAGGTGTGTTCACACTTGGAATAGATACACACATGCAAGACATACCTTTTAGGAAAGACAAGTTTGGTGTCCTTCCACGCCGATTTTAATAGAAAACAAGCGCCTGTTTTATTGTTTTTAGCTAAACAAAACACAACCTCTCTAATAATCTCTCTCGCACGCCTGTGAAGGAGTGGCTGTGTATGCTCTGGAATCGTAAGAAATTGAGTTTTTAAAGAATCTCTTTTTGGTGCAAGCATTTTAATGGCCCGGTGTGCAACATGCAGGCGTCACTGTTCCATCTGTATTTTAAGCTGTAAGATAAAACACTAAATCAAAAGGGATGTTTATACACCATGTGTGTGTTAAATGTCTTGTTTTGCTTAATATTGGCCAAGTTTTGAGATGTATCCAACAACATTGGAAATAGGATCTTTTTTTCAACAAGACTGTACTGTATTAGGTGGGGAAATTGAGCCTTCAGCTAGCTAAACATTGGCTACGTTTGGCTGGTCATATCTCTTTTACAAGCCACCAGCCACAGGTTTAAATGGGCACCTGCTACCATGGCCAGGCAGACATGAAATCTCCACTCTTGCTTGAGACTGTATATTTTAAGAAGTGTTTTTTTATAAATGGAACCATTCCAGTTTTTCTTTCATTTTGAAAGGTGTGAGAATGTATCTATTGCATGCAGGAAACAGGTTTTCTTTTTCTGTCTTGATATTTTTTTTTAACATTTGGTTTGAAAGTAAAGCATTTTTCTCTTGCTATGAAGGTTGAACATGCGAATTTTACGTCATCTGCAGCTCTGTTGTTGGACTGGGATCTGATTTAACACTGGTTCAAATGTTACTGCTTACACTATTGTACACTTTTTTTTTTAAATGTAAAATACATCCATCAATTGAAACCTCTTACTTTCTTTGTCCACACTCCAATGGTTAAACCTTGAATGATCTCCTCATGTGTCCTCTCCCCTGTTGGCCTCACGACTTAAAGCTACTCTGTGATATGGTCCTGTCCCAGGTATAAGTGAATGAAACATAGGCTGCTGTATATGCTCTTGGGAATTCCTTAAACACTGCTTTTAAATATGCACATCATTAACGTGCATATTTATTATTATTCTGGGCCAGGCTCTCGAAAGACTTCAAATAAAAACACCATTTGTGACTTCAAATAAAATAAAAATTTGGGACTATAATAATAATTGTAAGTAATGTTCATGGTGACACCGTAAATCATAGTGACACCGTACATTAAATTCTGTTGGACCTAAAATTATAAGAACATGTATATATATTTTAGGTTTTTTTTGCTCAATGCTCAATACATACCAGTTTAATGGAAAGACCAGTGCTGCATTCATTAAGACTTACATTTTTTATATTAAATTAGGTAAACAGCTGCTGAACAACTAGTTTACAATGGGGATGAGTTGGGTTTTGGATTGGTGAATGTAATTTTCAGCATTAAAACAATAGTGGTTTGTCATGCCCTCTAAATGAAATGATCGTAAATAGTTTACTCTTTTACTTTTACGATACGCACCACTGATGAAGAACCATTTATAATTATCAGTATTGCAGGTCTAAACAACTAGCAGCATGTTTTTGTATTATTTTTATTCACTTTTCTGTATCCAAATGAAGATGTAGTCCGGTCATTTGGAAACAGCCAATACTACCTAGATATTAAAATGTCCATCATGTATGATTTTCTCGAAGCAGTGTCAAAATGTTACATACTGGCAGGGGTCACTAAATGTAACTATTTTAATGATCATTCAGTTTATATAATATGGAGAATTGCCCTGAATCATTTTATGTTGTCAGAGGAAATATTTGAATAAAATCTCTCACAAAACCAAAACTATTTATATCTTGCTATCAGGCCTTTTAACGTGGCGTTTCTCCAAAAGCGGTCTTGCTATTTTGGTATGAAGATCTGAAGGCCACCCGACCCGCGTCTTATCAGCAGGCTCCATTTGGGATGTCTGTTGAACACTGGCCGAGTATTTCCCACTCTGTCAGACTTTATAACGCCATTCTCCCAGGCCTATTGACTTACTAAGTTACATGTTACTAACAACATTCTCTTTAGGGAAAAATCTATTGCTGGTTTAGTTTGTTGTGCTGCTGGCCTATTTACAATTTAGTCACTTAGCAGACCCCTTTATCCATGTCCATAGGACATCCATACGATGTCCTAAGTCGCCATAGAAACACAAATTGAGTGTACCCAGTTGATGTCACCTCTCTGATTATTTGGAATTAAATTATAAATTCAGTTCTTCTGACAATACATATTGACCCTGCTCGTGTATGCAGTCATGTCACTGTTTTAAGCCACCTATCATGGCTTTACCACTACAGTATTGTCACACAAATCCCCTTTTGGCTTTGCTCTGTGCCCCTGTGAAAGTACAAGGACAGCCTATGAAGAAAAATAAGACCTTTCAAAAAGATTTTGAGATTTTCTTCATAGACCCTAGACATAAGACATGGTCGTCATATGCAAGTGTGTTAATCGCTTCTCCAAAGCCTCTGCAAGTTTCTGAAAGAGTTGGAAGAGTTTTAACTTTTACTTAACACGCTATGAATTCTGGGGAACAAAGACCTGAATGTTGCCCGAGGTCAATCGTTTTACTGTCTTATGAATGAGAGCATTCACATGTGTACATATGTAAACCAAGCACTTCTGTCATCTATGGCTCTGGTTGAGTAAGGCAGGCTAACCCTATCCCTGTATTTAGCAGTAGATGGTAGTGATACTGTATTAAGGAATGTTTATCACTACACAAAATTTCAATATACCTTTTTATTGCAAAGCTGTGTGAATTGATTCATTCTCTTTAAAGGCATATTGCCTTTTTTAATGTCATTTAAACTTGTATGTGTTTTAAGGCCAGTTCAAGAGAAATGTGTAGCTTACTATTCTAGCACTCTTTAAGTTTTGCACACAGATTCATACAATGTTAAAACATGTATTCTGTGTGAGAAATATGTAATTAAATGTTTTATGCTGTTTTTTCTCGTACTGAGACTATAGAGCATTTACATCTTCTATGGTTTTTGCACATTTGCTTTTTATGTGGTTAACATTCCCTGTAGTGTAGTATCAAAAAATAAAGAAGCAGCTAATCCAGTGTATGTAGCCTACAACATTGCTATCATAAGTAGGTGCACTTTAAAATAATGAATGCCTTCTGAATCAGAATTTTATTTTCCTACCTTTAGTTATTTTCCGGTGTTTTTTCTTAGAGCTTAACTGACCTTTATGAAAAACACAATATGAATTCAGCACCTGGCCCATTTGACCACTAGGGGGTAGTATAAGAAAGGCAAATGCGTGGTGACTCAGCGGGCCTGAAGGTAGCAGACAGTAGACTGCAGATACCAAACCATGTGTTTGCATAACTTAAAAAGATAGATGGGGAAAAGCCCCGAGTCCCGAGATCTTAAAAATAACTTATTCTGCAGCAAAGCTGAGATCAACCTTGATGTGTGTGAACGCTGAAGCTGTTTTGCGGAATCATCTTGAAGGCTCAATCTGCAGCCGGCCGAGGTAGACAAGAAGTCATCAAGCAGATGCAATCACGACAACACACAATACCACCCAATAGGGAGGCTGTATAGATAGAGGGGTAGAGAACGGTGTGAGTGTATAGATGTAGGGGGAGTAACCTCGGCTGGCAGGCTGGCACCTCTGTCGCTACGAGGGCGTAAGTCGCTCAGCCCAGTCTCGACTCTTCTCTGAATGAACTTCCAGCAGCAGTTAGGACAGCAGAGTCACTACCCATCTTCGCAAGAGACTTAAAACCCACCTCTTTAGAACCCACCTTGGGACCTGGACCAGCGATCTCTCTACCTCATTGCACTCCCACTAACAGAAGTCCTCTATAACAATCCTTTATCTTCTGTCTATCCTACTTTCCTTGATTTAAAAACAATTATCCTTTCCTTTCCTTCTCTGTTAAATCAGCTCTTAGAATATTGAGCACTTGCCCGTATTTAGGCTTCTCGCAATTTTTTTTTTGTATTGAATGATGATTTTGGGGAAATGTATACTGAAAATGCATGTAAAGTACCCATGAGGACATGAAGCTGTCCTTATTCTAGGAGAATGTTGTTTTCTTGCAAGAGCTGGTGGCCAACCGGTTCAACTGTTGACAAATGTACTGATTGTAAGTCGCTTTGGATGAAAGCGTCCGCTAAATGCTGTAAATGTAAATGTAAAGGTAAAAGAGTTTCAAGAGTTTCAAACCTAAAGAACATTTTGGCTGGTTTCAACCAAGCGGCAACATTCGAGTCTTAGAAATGAAGCCAATAAGGAAGTTGCTGTATGATCCAGTGGCTCCAAAAGCGAGTCAATCCCCATAGACCCCAATGTTAAAATGTCCAACTTTACAGCATAAATAAACATGTTTCCAGCCTGGTACAAAAAACGGTTTTGGTCTCTATAGCTAGTTTCCCCGTTCACGACAACTGTAAGGGGGGTGAATTTTTATATAACTCATGAGTTGAAATGACATAGCCTAGAGTTAGGCGGGAGTCTGACACTGCCAAGATGGCGACGGCCCGAGCCAGCACACTTGGCTTCAAACCCGTTCTTCAGAAACTCTATGGGTGACGTCACGGAGGGTTTGTCCACCTATTTATACAGTCTATGGTTTCCACCACAAGGGCAATTGCGGATCCAAATTCAGGAATGTTCCTCAACATGAAGTGTGTTTTTGCTTTCAGAGGTTGTGTGACTACAAACTACAATATTCCCTCTCCCCTGGGCTTGTTTACACAAATCAACGTCACGCTCAAATCAACGTTCATGTAATCTGTATTTTGTTGTCAACACATACAGTATAGTTAGCCCGCCTCTATTTTAATAGTCAGTGATCTTGTGTTTTGAACAGGTTTTACTGTTGATACTCCCCACCTGGGCCTGTAGTGACAGGGCAGTCCAGCAAGCAGTCTACAGACTACATTCAACTCATTAGACACTCTACGGGTGACGCAGGGACTCAGCGTGGAGCCTTGGAATATGAATGCTGCTGTGTCACTCTCTCTGTCTCATTATGTCTTCTATCTCTGCATGGCTATATGTATATTTGTTTCCCTCTTCATGTGTTCCTCTTATTGTGTACTCCCTGTACACAATTGACCTCTTAGTCTCATCCTCATTTTGTCTGGTTGTCTCACACACACACACACAAAGAGTGGCGGTGGGGGCTGGAGAACAATAGTCATCTGTGGGATTCCCATGCATGGAGCGGGATGGACAGTTGCCCATGACGAGACAAAGAGGAGGGACGAATCAGATGCCTCATGTTGAGCGTTTAATCTTACCCCACACCTCACACACAGACCTTCCCATCTAATTTACTAACAAAACAATATTAACACTTTGTTCATTTTGTGTTTAATGGGCCAAACAACAGCGCATGTCAGAAAGACAACCGTAAGGCCTAACAAGTCCTGCAGCCAGAGTGGCTTTGTGCTCCGCCAAATAATAGTTGAATAATTTAATTCAACTCTGATTCTACCACTGGCCCTCCATGCACCTCGCTATGTGCCCAAGCTCCTGCTATGTTCTGTCTCAGGCAGTACAAATGTATGCCTTTATATACATGGCTTTGCAGTAGGTTCCTATGGCTTCAATAATGCAATAAAACACTGAATGCTGTTTCCCCATTTGATCTATTATTTTGTGATGCATTTTAATGGGTGTTAAGTTATTTTGTAAAGTATCTTAATTAGTTGTTATAATTTTTATAGGCAAGTAATGAGTAAATAATAAAGCATAGCACTTTTATTTATGAGTCACTTTCACAGCGCTGATAAATATATAATAAATACTGATAAAGTATTACTGTAATCAGATTACTTTTACTAAAAGTAATCTAATTCAGGATTCCGTTCACTCTCCTCTGTCTCCTACTCCCACTGTAACTCTTACACAAAGTAATCGGATTACAGTTCTACATTACTGTAATCAGATTACTTTTCAGACAGTAAACGTGAGGTATCCTTTTGCTCTCCTCGAACCCCCTACTCCTGTTCCACCTCCATGCGCCCCGCTATCCTCCCTTCTCAACCACATACAACTGTGATAATTAAACGCCATTCATCAACGGCATAATCCATCTCTCTCCAGGTGGGACAGAAATCGGTGGTATTGCTCAGTCAGCAGGCGTTCTCTGCCTCTCCTGGTTATCATGCACATGGCCCTGCTGTGTTTATTTGTAGCTTTTGATACAGGTATTGTGGGTGTTTACACATTTGGAGAGCAGCAGTTTACATACTGGACAGCAACTCTCTAGAACAGAGGGGTTGGGGGGTAGGGGGTTATTTGTTTTACAGGATTGTGGGTGTATTTTTAGACTGGCTGGTTCACAACCGCGCTAGATCTCGTAAGTATCACCCTGGTAACTGTTGCCAGGTGGCAGTCTGTCGGTGAAGGGGCAGGGATAAAAGAAATACCAGCCTCCCACAGTGGTTTATCAAACTTTTTGACTCACAACCCCGGAAAAAAAAGTGGTTCATAGATTGTATCAACACGCATGCATTTAAGCGTGCACACACACACACACACACACACACCCCCACACACATGTTTGCATGTAGAAACACATATATTAACTCATGTATGTACACACAATTTAAGAGACAGAGATGTTTGATGAATCCTAACATACACTCAGACATCTGTCTCTCTCTCTTGCTCTCTCTTGCTCTCTCTCTCTCTCTCTCACACACACACACACATAAGTAATATGACAGCCTGGGGCGGTGGCCCCATGCAGGCAGATGGTGGTTTGATGGTTTACCCCCACCCCCCTTCCGGCCCACACGGCACCCAAACGCACCCACACACACACACACACCGGTTCAAACCTCTGAAACACACACTCCTCTCCCTCCTGATGATGCCATTAGGCCCCGCCCCCTCTCTTCCCCCCAGGAACAATTACTTAAAAAGACTTTCACATTGGTTTTGTATTGACCGGTGTGTATAGATTTGTTTTGCTTCCATTTTCTGAGCCTTTATCTTTTCTAAACTATTGCATCTAGTTGTCTGTCTGCCTGCCTGTCTGTCTGTCTGCCTGTCTGTCTGTTACATTTACATTTACATTTACATTTACACCATTCGGCAGACGCTTTTATCCAAAGCGACTTACAATTAGTACATTTAAACTGGTTAACCACCAGTTTTTGCAAGCAGATAACATTCTCTTAGAATAAGGACAGCATCATGTAACAAGGTTA
>JAOEHI010000020.1:681316-717340 GCA_025447815.1 Percopsis transmontana
AGGTTTGTAGGCTATATCCTGTCATCTTCAGCCAAGGACAGAGTTGGTCATTTCCAAATATGAAAGAGAAAAAAAGGGCAACCTCACACTCCTACACTCCTACACTCCTACAAGAAGACTGTTTTGCTTCTACGTGTGACCGTCTAATACTGAGCAATGCACGCATCACGTGACCAACGTTACGTGGCGGAATTCTGTTACATTCTACTTTTACTTAAAAGTACACATAATCATAATAGACTAAATAATATTCACATATACATGAAATGCATTCACATGCATTAAACAACTCAAAACCACATTTTAAATAACAATAAAATGTATGTATGCAACCAATACATTTCTCAAATTGATTGGTTGGTTCATTTGATTGGCTGTAGTTGTGTGTGACTACTATATTCCTTAACTTTGTGAAGGATATTCAAAAAACAATTACATTACCACCAATCCTTTTAACTCAGAATCTGGATCTGCATAACATTTCCTCCAAGCACAGAGTGACGTGCTGTCGCATAGACATGATGCACAGATGCAGGGCTCACCGCAGCTTGCCTCTGAAAGGGAACTGGTCAAGAATGAATGAAAGGATGTTTTGATGAGATGATTCAAGGCTCAGAAACGCTTCCTTCAGCGTAACAGAGGAGAGAACGAAGGAGATTCAACCACCTTGGACGAACGCTTAGAGAATAAGAGTAGGTTTAGTGTGTGTGTGTGAGTGTGAGAAGTCTTGGCCTGCTCCAATATACGTATATATATATATATATATATATATATATATATATATATATCTGGTGACGTCCCTGTTTCTCACCCAAATAAAATTGAACACTTCCCCCTCATTGATGTGTGCTCAATGTTTTATAAGCACAAACGACTTTAAACTTTATTCATAAAAGGAGACATAGGGCCAATGATGATATTGATATTTTCTGCATGTTTAAAGTTTCATTAATTTCTTTGAAATTTGCTAAAAAGGCAAATATGGTTTCATTCTGTCTCCGCGGGCAACAGCAGAAAAGTTGCCAAATCGTAGTGCTGCATTAGCGTTTGATCTCGGCCATCATTTTAACGTAAGTCGCTTTAGGCAATGAAACCAGCCTCACTGCACTATAACTAACCCGCCTGATGGATTCATTCAGTTAGAAATGGCCCTCTAACTGCTGACTTTTGACTTCCGTCTGTTTCAAATTCATCATTAAATCTGAGTACCAAAGTGGTATACAATATAATCACAAACATAAATCTGATACACACAGTTTAACACTGCTTTGATTTACAGCATGTTTTGTGTAATTTCTTCACTCTTGTGTAAGCAATGAACCTCTTTTACTGTATTTTTAACTTTTAATAGCATAATATGAAACATACACAAAAACATAAACATATAAACAAACATGAACACCATTAAATCAAATAAATAAATAAATGTATTTTTGAAAATATTAAAATATATTTTTAAAATGTTTAAATTTTTTTAATGAAGAAAATTCCCACCTGCAGTTTGAGAACCCGGTGATTTTATTCAGTAGAGACAACAGTTTCTATTAAGGTGGTGGCCCGTGTTGTGTTGCCTTACCAGTGTTGGATGTGAATGATGGAGGGAGGAATTCGTTATCTGGAGAGATAGAAAAGCAGCTTCTGCCGTTTGTCAAGACACTCTGTTCCGTCTGTCAGCAGGACTGTACAGCTTTCCTGTTCTTTCATGCTTCAACCCAGAAGCCGTGAATTGGATGTGCACTTAAAGTAATTGGTGTGTTAGTGGTGAACCTAGTCACAACGCTTGACATGAAGCCAACGTTGTAGGTCATTCATTGAGGCCTCGGCCCCTCGCTCGCCAATTAAGCACACCCTGGGTTCTCGTCTTTAGTCGTCAGAGTCGCGCTACAATGTCAAGTTTTGACAAGGACGGATTTAGCCACCGAGGTGTCAGGAGAAGTCAAGATTTCATTATTGTGGAAATCATTACGTGACCACTCTTCTTTGAGTTTCTGGGAGAGAGTGACAGTATACTCTTTCATACCTCTTTGGTAATGTTACCCTTGGTAACATTAATATTTCCAAACTATTAATTACTTAATTAATATGTATTTGATTCATCAGGTTTAGATTAGGCAGCAAATATAGGTTCAACCGCAGCAATATCAATCAATCAACCACAAGAGGAATAGGAATTGGATAAAGTAGGGTGAAATCAACGGTTTGAAGCAATAGGTTGGAACCATAAACGTATAATTTCTACATCAATTTTCAGATTCTAAACTTTGAGAATTTTTTTTCACTGTACTGTAGCGTGACGGCAGTATCTCTGCTCTGATCACACCAAGTTATGCATGAATAAGCCTTACATGACACAGAGAGAGCGTGGTATTTTGTAAGGACAAACAGGCACGTTAGCAAGGTGAAGTTTACCTTGAATAGGCCTACCTTTTGAGGCATCGGTGGGTTGAGTGAGTCATTGAGATTTTGAATGGCCGCCAGGGTTTATAAACCTCTGCCAGCCCTGGGAATATGAGTTTGGAGGCCACTTCTCTCTCTCAAGTATCTAACACATGCACACTAGATACTGGTCCAAGAGGTACAGCACACCTGTTTGTCACCCTGGAGGACACCGGAGCAAAAGGACAGTTCATCATGAGGTGCATCTTCTCACTGCTTTTCTGCCTTTTCTTGGCGTCTGACGGATCCTCTTCTGTCATCACGGGGGTAAGTGGCACACAAGCTGAAGGGTAAGAGGATAGTTCAGAGAAAGGTAGAATAACTGTTAAAAGAACCGCATTATGACTATTATGAAATTTTAACTTGAATTTAATCAATAAATGTATATCTAAATGCTAGTTGTAATGAGTATTATCACCTGGAAATCCACCTTATCCTTTATGATTAGAGCTTAGACTTATTTACAGTTTGTATACAGCCATGGAAAAAATTAAGAGACCACTGCCCATTTTTTTAAATATAATATCTATACAAAATTACATTTATATTATCACATTTATATTTATATTTATATATTTTTTATAATTTAATGTATACATTTACATTTTTTTGATATTTATATTTATATCATTATATTTACAAGAATATGCAGTGGTCTCTTATTTTTCCCGTGGCTGTATATATACTGTACATAGGGTATATAGTTAAATAGTTAAAATGTTAGGATATGCCACTTGGTGTTTTAAAAGATTTGACCTGTCCCACAATTGTGGCAAAAATACTGTACTGAAACGTCATAGGAAAATTATAAGAGTAATACAATTTTATTATGTTTAATTTTGGGAAAATTATAATTTCTGATAATAAAAAGAATGATGTTTATTCTCATGGGTGACTAATGACAAGAGTGCTGTATTAGAAAATATCATATTGGTATACCATGGGGATATACAGTATAATCAATATGACTATATAGTATATACTGTATGTATAACTTATTGGCATAATATAAAAATATAATAATAATTCCATATGAGGTTTTATTAAGCTGAATGCCATTTAGGATGGGAATTATTTTACCACTATAAATCCCTTTCACAGGATAAACTTGTGAATAAGAACGACCAACGCCGTCACTATAGTCATGTCACATTATTACTGATAGAAACTGAATGAAATACAAAGTACTCGCTGCCAAAAAAGCAAAAAGTAATTCCCATCCAAGTCTGTCACATTAAATGACGCCCACCCTTCTTCACTGTATCTGCAGCCAGAGCTGTCACTCAGGTTCCTCTTGTGGGTTTTTTCAACCCCTGATACGCAACGTGAATTCATCATTGCTCTACCAGTTTGAAATGCTGAGATGACTGTGAAGCAAAATCAATATTCTCCACTGGGCAGCGTACAGTGAATTGATCCAGATCTCTGTGTCGGTGCATGTGGCCAGGCGTGTGAGAAGGACTCCCAGTGCGGCGGTGGACGGTGTTGTGCAGTCAGTCTGTGGATTCGCAGCCTGCGTATGTGCACCCCCATGGGACAAAAAGGAGATGAGTGTCACCCCATGAGTCACAAGGTCAGCTTCCTGGTTCTACCTGCTTTTGTTTATCTTACATTTCATTTTTTATATGGTGCAGTGGTATACCAGATACACATTAGGCATGCTGTTGATATTTGGTGATTTTCCACCGCTTGTGTACATTTGTCTCGCTCTCTGGTGGGGAACAAAACAAAATGGCGGAGTATCCGCCTGCAGATACCGGTCTTTTTGGTCAATAGCGTTCAAACGCATCACTTCTGGTGTGTCCACTTTAGGGCTTTGCAATCGTTTGTATTGTTTCTCCAACAGTCTAACATAAGTACTGTGGGTTGACGGACTGCAGCTTTAAGACAATGTATTTTAGTTGGGGTCGGGAACATTTTGCACATTTTTATTATCTCTATTTTTATTATCTTTAATAAAATGTATATTCATGGTTTAGATAGGAACATTATTACAGGGGGAAGGATAGTCTAGTGGTCTAGGCGTTGGATTCCCAGCCAGAAGGTTGTGGGTTTGAGCCCCAGTGTTGGCTTACCTGAAAGCATCCTTGAACAAGATGCCTAACCCCTACCTGCTCCATGTAATAGCACCATGTAATTGTAAGTCACTTTGGATAAAAGCATCTGCTAAATTACCTAATTGTAATTCTTTGTATTATACTATTAAATTAATTTGTCTATTGTTTGCGACCCCTGTATTAAGATACATACAGGCATTCTCTGGCTAATGTCCGGGTCAACCAAACAGTAGAGGAGGATGGCCTTGGAGGGCCAGCGATTGTACAGAGCACTAGAGGTAACACTTGAAGGGGTGTGCATAAGACCGACATGACACAGTCATAACCTTGACATGACACCTGTCATGATCTTGAAGGAGTCTTTTTGAATGTTTATGACTGTCAGTGTCATTTGGTAAAATGTCATTAAGATGTCAAATGTTATTACACTGTCAAATATTTTTTGTTGTATACCTCAAAAAAAGCAATAGACAAGTCAAGAGATAGTCATTCCTTTATTGTATTTGCACAACAAATGTTTCAAAAAATATATACACCCAGGCGAAAAACTAATGCTGTTCTAAAATGTACTTTTTAAGTGTGTTAAACTGTCACTACTTTAAGTATACTAAGTGCACTTAAGTTACTCATAATGTTGCCATGAGACTAATTTCGTATTACAGTAGTATAGCATTAGTATAAGTGCACTTTTTGTTGGTTTTCTCTTTTTTCACGATTGTCTGTGTTAATTAGTGTTGTGTTGCTAGCGAACAATTCGTCTTTTATATGACCCGGAGTAATGAGTTGTCTCAGTGAGTGATTCGTTCATTTTCACTCATGCGTGAATGGTCTTACGTTCACTCGTTACACGGCAGCTGCATAGGCTAAGTCAGTAGGCTACAGGAAACAGAAATTATTAGTTCACGACTCATAACTATGGGTCTTTGGGTTTGTGTCTTTCGTTCATTTGTCACGTGACAGTGGTGCGTCTCTGCACCTCCTTGGTTTTCCCATGGTTTGAATTGGTTCTGGCTTTATAGAATGATGATAGAGAATTATCAAGAAGTTAATTTGTGTAGGCTATTATACTTTTTCAACTGAAGCAAACCATGTAGTCTTCAGTGTTTGACAACCGCACTCTTTTTTACATCGCCCACAAGAGAGCAACAACGCCCCACTAACTAATTTTAAAATGAAAAAAAATTAACTAAATGACTCGAAAAAAGATTAGTTTATTTTACATACCGAGATTCAAAGATCTGAGTCAGTAAAAAGATTCTAACTTTCCACCACTAGTGTGAATGGAGATGTCTTCAGTGCTGTCAATCAAAGGGTGGGACTGGGCAGGTAAAGCAGCTACGATTGGCTGTAGTGGGTTACACCTTCCCCCCTTAAAGCTAATATCCTGTACTACAGCAATATCTACTTTTTATAATTAGAATCAAAGAAAACTACAGATATTACAGTTAGTCAACCTTTTTTGGTACACTAGAGTACAACTTAAAATATACTTTTAATACAGCGACTTACAATAAGTACATTTGTCAATAGCTATATAAGTCATACACCAGTTAAGCAAACAACATTCTGTTAGAAAAAGACTTTGAAGTACACTTTTTGTAAGTGTACTTAAATACAATTTTAAATAAGTGGAATTAAAGTACACTTGTGTGCTTTCTATGACTTGAAAGTAATACACTTTTCTAAAGTATACCTAAATAAAACTTACAATAAACGTAAAATAAAGTATACTGTATGGTATGTTAAAGTACACATTAGATAACTAGAAGACCGTGAGTGAAAAGCTGTCAGATGCAACTTCGGCCCTGACGAAATACAAGTTGTTGTTATGTTAAATAAGAAGTGGCAGCTGTACTCTACTAATGTGTGGAGACTTTCTGTGATCACTATTTCAGCGTGTCAGCACTCCTTATGAATGTATTGGTTATAAATATTACTAATATGTCATAAAGTGCCTTTTATTCTAAGCATACAATCCTCACTACTCCCATAGAGGAGTAGTGTGTATTTATTGGACAGAGGGGGCAGCTATACACACAACAGGGGGACAGGTGTGCATGCATGTGCTTGTGTGTGAGCACGCACGTGACCTTTGTCCAATCGCGTGTCTCAGTTTTGAGACACACACATTTTTGGTCACAACTTTGATCCCCTTAAATGCGCCGTTTCCAGGAGATTTAGAGGCTAAATGCGCGCACGCGTGCGCTGTACAAAAGTTAAAACACATCCATGTAATCTTTTTTTTATTATCATTCTAGGTTCCATTCCTTGGGAAACGATTACATCATACATGTCCTTGTCTGCCCAATCTGGCATGCGTCACTATAGTGGAAGGAAAATACAAATGCCTCTCACCATACAAGTATGAAGACTACTACCTCTGAAGATTGACAATTCTGTGGATAATATACATTTCTTAATTGTTGTTTTTATTTGTATTCAAAGGGTGTTTTATTAAAGCAATATCACACAGCATGGAGTGCTGCTGCTGGCCAATATCGGCACGACTGTAATTATTTCTTATCTTTTTATTTGGGTTTATCTTACGATATAGGCCTACAACATGACATTGAGTGTGATGTTGGTTTTATACAACAGTATCTGTTATTTTTGTTGGCTGCAATCTGTAATCTTTCTAATGTGTGAATATTCACCTCTTTTACTAATGAGTTCTTCCGTTACAATTTCAGTCCATTCTGAATGCTATCATGATTAAATATGGCCTTGTGATGACTTTTACTCCTCTCACTTTGTGTTGTAGCAATAACAATAATATTTGAATGTGAGGGAATTTGAGGGATTGATTGATCACATTGCACTGGGATTTGTGTTCGTAACAGATAGCCATGCTGACTTTAGGGTTTAGTGTTTTAATGGTCAACAGATGCTGGAGCTGCCCCGTAGCTAACTGGAGGGAAATGCCCTTTTCTCACATGCTAGAGACAGGTGCTATATCTAACACAACAACCTACAGTTTAAGATTTTACATCAAACTTGATAGAAAAACTTTAACCTTCCCATGTATTTCATACCTTCGCCGCATCGGGTAGCGTCTTTTTTACACTGGGAAGTTAGAAGGCGATAAAATGAATCACTGTCAGCCTACGATTCACAGCATTTGCTCTGGGCTCAAAGAAATAATTAGATGTGTCAATCGTGTAAAGCGCTGATACACATTCATCTTTATGGTTTAGCGATGGATAAGGGTCTTCTGTGTGCTCTGTCCTGGAAATCAAAAGGCCTAACCTTAATGGAGAGATCTCTGATGAGGCGCTGTCCCAAATACTGGAGCAATGTGCGCTGGCAAATCACCTTTGATGAATACAGGTTCAAAGAACTGACCGTTTGATTTTTAGTTATAGACATGTAAAGGGTGAGGTTACAATCCACCATAGCTGGGTAAATATGGCATAAACATTCATGTGGATGTACAGTATATGCCTTTATGGGTTTGAGGCTAATATTATATAACAAAATGTCTTGGCGAGCTAAAACTCAAATCTTCATCTATGTAGCGTATTGCGTTATACCCTATAGAAAACCAGCGAGTGACGGGGGCAAAAGTAAGTCAAAGTGTATTCCAATATAGATAAAATGAGTAAAAAGGTCAACATGGAGCCGGCAGAGAGAGAGAGAAAGAGAGAAAGAGAGAGAGAGAGCGAGAGATATTCAGCTGCATTGCAATGAAGCTCATGCACGCCTCAGGCAACATGGACCCAAAAATACCTTATTTGCACTTTCAATGCATGAGCACACATGCAGGTGAGAACGTTTCCGTGGCTGGGTAGCCACAGCGGGCGCGGAATGAGGCGTGCACGCTCATGTGGGGGAGCCCAGCCAGCTGACAGTGACAAACAGGCCTGCTGTGATGATAATGGCTGTGGATAGGGAGAGGAGATGTTGTTGGGGGGGCAGTAAACCACGAAAAGTGTGTTCAGAAACACCTCACACCGTCTCATTACTGGGAAAGAACTCTACACCTAGAGCTCAGCTTAACTGATGGGGGAACAGTTGCCTGGGTTATTTAGTAATAGTCCTGATAAAAACAATATCAAGGGCCCTGACTTGTGACATACAAGACGATATATTAGATGAACTAAAGTGCACTAAAGTGCAAACCTTTCCCTGTTAATAAAATAATATTAACTAAAACGCCCGATTCACTCAATAAAATGCCCGACTAACTCCATTAAATTCATTATTCATTTCGTATTTATTTTCTCAGAAATACAATGCAAACATCTGTCAGAAGCACTATTTCTTCACTATGAGCCCCAGTGTCCATGTTTGTCGAAAAAAAGTCTATTTTCAAGGGAATGTGTAGGAATCAGTCTCTCTTCAACATAATCTATCCATGAAGAATAAGAAGTTGCAAAGGGCTTTAGAAGTGAGTTTTGACACCTTCTCTGCACAAAGTATTCCAAGAGTTTGTGAAATAATACAACGTATTTGATTATAAAAGAAGCAAAAAGAAAGAGAATCGGTGCTTTACAGTATTTACAAGTAGGTAATACAACGTTCAGACATAAAATAAGCCTAGCTATATACAGTTCATATCTTTATGAATACAGATGACAATCATTGGAAATCAACCCAAAGTGGTGGTGTGAAGGAAACAAACACAGGCAGTAAACTGATCCCAGCATACGTAGGGCTGAGATTAGGCCTACTTTTCATGGCAGTTCTGTTTCAGCAGGAACAGCAACTGCACCGCAACAGGGCCACGAAAGCCGATCATATCACACAATATGGCTCCATCGGTGTTTGCGTGCTGAGACAACACGGGAAACTGGCTCGGAGACGCACGCGGAGCTCCTTGTTGAACACGAAGCTGATAATGGGGTTTGCCCCCGCCTGAGCGAACGTCATCCACACCGCCGCTGTCAGGTAGACCTGCGGAATAGTCACCCCTTTGACAAATATCCTAATGTAACAGGCGATTATATATGGCGCCCAGAGGACGAGGAACGAAAGCGTGATCATGTAATACATTTTCCCAATGCGTTTTTCCATCTTGAACTCGTCCAAGACGAGGAGCCTCCTGTTTCCGTTATGAGAGGCTTGCCTGATTCCCACCAGCGTCGGGGGCGTGGGACCACGGCCAAATCCTGCGATCCAGTTTGCGGCTGCTTGCCCAGTCGCACCCGGGCCGTGGAAAGTCCAGTTCTGACTTATCGCAGGGACCAGCTGCGCCGGTTTCATCTTGCGATGATCGTACACGAAACAAAGCATCTTTATGTAAACAACATGTGTCGTGCCCACGATGACAGCCAGCATCAACATGAAGCCCAGGGTGTCGTTTGCCTTCACATATCGGTGCTCAAAAACACACTGCTCCTCTTCACGGATGAATTTATAGGTGCCCACGTCGAAAACAGGAGGGAACGCCATCGCGACAGATAGAGTCCAAACCATGCAAATAACCGCCAGGCTTGTACATAAAGTCATACGCTTGGAATAAAACCGGTGATGTGCGATTGCCATGTATCGTGTGACGCTGACACAGAACAGCAGAAACGCGACGTGGAAACAAAACAGGATCGACATAAACGCGACGATCTTGCAGCTTAAAATGCTGTATGTCCAGGCGGAGCCGTTATTGATCGCCATCATCACGAAGGGGAAACATACCACAGACCGCATTACATCTGCCAGGCAGAGATCCAGAAGGAAATAGTAGGGAGCCTTGTGCAGGGAGCTGTCTTTCAGCACCAGCAGGGACAGCGCAGCGTTTCCCAGCAGGCTCACGACCAGGATCAGACCCAGCGAAGCCAGTTTCACCGCAGAGGCTGTGATGGCATAATTCTGGAGCGAAGGGTTGCTTTCCCCAAACTCACTTGTGTTGGCCATCTATGCAACCAGGCTTTAGATTCCCACATCAAAGTGGACTGGCCTGCGCCGGTGGTAGTATCCTATTGGCGATGAATGGAAAGTGACAAAGAAATGATATGGTGGCCACCGCCGCTTATTTTAGTTGCTACTGCTGCTGGCAAACAGTTCCGGACCACACGCCTTTTTAGAGGTGGATTCATTATTCCACCCGAAGATCACTGATCCATCGAATACGGTGCGATGAAATCATGACAGGCTCCTATACTTCGTCTCCTCTCCTCCTCCTCCTCCTTCTCACAAGTGTCCAGCGCGAATAGGAAGAACACCTCGGTCCGTAGATCCATATTCGTTTGTCTGGAAATATACTTTGTTGTAAACCATCTTCAATACAATCCATTCGGTGAATTGCATTTCAAAACACATCCCAATCCCTTGCGACGACGGAGATTCCCGTTGGTCTTAAGAAAAAAAATAACGCGTCTCAGAGACAGAACCACTGTTGGCCGCTCTGGCGCATTAATACATGCACCCGCTGTGGAAGTAGTCGGTTGATAATGCTTAATTTACACCCCCCCCCCCCCCACACACACACACACACAAAATATAATTAAATAAATTTAAATACATAATATACTTGTTATGGATAAATGGTGGTGGTTTGGCCAGAAAAACCTGAGCGCCAGAAGAAGAATGATCTCGTGACAACGTTGTGCACAGGCTGCTGTGCGCATCCGCTTTCGTGGGATAAGTAGGGCTGGAATTATTCAACAGTCTATTGGTCCTTGTCTCCTGCAATATAAGGACGTGGAGATCTGTCTCATTGTATTGTAAACATGGAAACGTTGGACTCCGGTCCATTTTCACCATATTATATCATCAATTAAGGCACATGGCTATAATACTACATGTTCCAAATCCCAAAGTGTACGTGAATTGATGTATAATTACAGTTGACAGATTGAGAGTTTTGGGATAGGAGATACACTCACCGGCCACTTCATTAGGTACACCTTGCTAGTACTGGGTTGGACCCCCTTTTACCTTCAGAACTGCCTTAATTCCTGTGGCATAGATTCAGCAAGGTGCTGAAAACATTCCTCTGAGATTTTGGTCCATATTGACATTATAGCGTCACACAGTTTCTGTAGATTTGTCGGCTGCACATCCATGATGCGAATCTCCTGTTCCACCACATGTGCTGTATTAGATTGAGATCTTGTGGAGGCCATTTGTGTACAGTGGGCTCATTGTCATGTTCAAGAAACCAGTTTGAGATGATGCAAGCTTTGTGACATGGCATGTTATCCTGCTGGAAGTAGCCTTTAGAAAATGGGTACACTGTGGTCATAAAGGGATGTAAAAAGGGCCATTCAGGTAGGCTGTGGCGGTTAAACAATGCTCAATTGGTACTAAGGGGCCCAAAGTGTGACAAGAAAATATCCCCCAATATCCCCCACATCATGACACCACCACCCCCAGCCTGAAAAGTTGATACAAGGCAGGAAGGATCCATGCTGTCATGTTGTTTACGACAAATTCTGACCCTACCATCTGAATGTCACAGCAAAAATCAAGACTCATCAGACCAGGAAACGTTTTTCCAATTTTCTATTGTCCAATTTTGGTGGGCCCATGCAACTCTGTAGCCTCAGTTTTCTGTTCTTAGCATTCTCTGTAAACCTTAGAGATGGTTATGCTTGCCATGCCACGTTCAGGATCACTTAAATCACCTTTCTTCCCCATTCCGATGCTTGGTTTGAACTTAAGCAGATGGTCTTGACCATGTCTACATGCCTAAAAGCATTGAGTTTCTGCCACGTGATTGGCTGACTAGATAGACTAGAGCAGTTGAAAAGGTGTACCTATGAAGTGTCTGGCGAGTGTATACTGTAATCTTCTCCTCAACTGTTTCCACACTAAACAGTTTCATATTTCTTTTCCTATGGGGTGAAGCATAGTGTTCCATCTTATTTAATTATGAAGGATGTGGCTATACATCTTTCATTAGATAAACAAATATATCACTTTCTGTTGGTATGATAAGTGTTGTGGATGGCAGGAACTGAGGGAGTCGGTTGCTGTTAAACTGAACTTTAACAGTCATATCAGTAGGTTTGTAAAAAGTGGGACTCCTGATCCAGCATGTCAGAAGAATCGTGCTTATAGGCTATCATGCCAAGCGAAGTTCATTTTACATAGAAAAGTGTACGAAATAACGATGTAAGTATGACCGTGGCACAAGACAGGCAGGCCGTGAAAAGGTATATAAGGACTGTATACATGTAGCATTCCAAATTGCATTTGGAATGCTACAATGAGGTCACTAAAGGTGGATAGGACTGATTTTACTGATGTGCGGTACAGTTTGAGAACCTAATGCATACATTTCTTTGCAGGCAAGACTTGTCATTGATCGTGTTTTTAACATACAAATATAAACAGTGTGCAGCAGACAAGGTGCATGGGCTTCACTCATCCTCAAGGCAACAGTCTCTCTAGTTTTACTGTGATTTTGATGAATATCAAAGCCAAACTTTAAGTGGGCCTATATTCCCATGTGATGTGGGGAATTGGTACTCAAATATAGGCATTGTTGTGGAGATTATAAATGTATCCTTATTAGGAAAGAAATGAAAAGCATATTTTTGCATTGCACATGGGGTAGTAGGCTATGCTTATCTTTAGTGGTTTGTGAAGTGAGCTACATAAATAACTGAGCTAAATGCTGTAGCTAAACTAAATATTATAGCCTGGGCCTATATAAAAAAACACAACGTTTTTAACGTACACATTTTTGTTGCCAGTAAACTGAATATCTCAAAAGACATCAGATATGTAATAATACATAATGAGACAATTAAATTACTTCGGTTATTTAATTGCTTTTAAATTGTAACTTTCAGATGATTAGGCTACAACGTAAAGGCTCTGCCTTGCAAGCTGTGATTAACCAGCGCCCTCTGCTGCTAGTTTCGTGGAGCAGCATCACATCGAATTTTACACGTCAATAATTAAAATATACAAAACAAAACAAAATATAAATGTACGTGATAATGGCCCTATTAAGTTCCAAATCTAACCCCAAAATATATGAAGTCAGTATTAAAATGTCATGCAATATGTTATTGTATTATTCGTGTGATTGTGTTTAAACACAATGACTATAAACTGTTAACATTGAAACGTGAACAGAAGTTTAAATATCACAGGCAAATACATGGTTTATGCTAATCCTCGGCTGGTCCAGCTGCGACCAAGGAGTAGGACCTATAATAAAATAGGATCTAATAAAAACCCGTTGCGACGTAGGCCTATTTGTTGTGACGGTGACGTAGCAGCGTCATCGGTTTGTGGGCGGAAAGGCGGTAGTGTTTCTTAGTGTAAAACCGGGCGATTTTGAGAAGAAGCTTCGTACAAGTCAGAAAATATTTAATTTGCTCGTAGAGATGGCGGTTCCTGCAGGTACAGATCTGCAGATGGACAGAGGTGCACTGGCCGATCAGACAATTTCCTCTGAAAACAACATTGACATCGACGAGAAAGAGCTGGACAATATCACAAAGAACCACCGCGAAGACGCCACAACATTGCCTCTGCACTCTCCCTGGACATTTTGGCTTGACAGGTAAATAAAAACAAAGCTGGGCATCGATTTCACACTTTGCAATTTGTTTGAGTTAAAACACAATTGGGCACAATAGGAAAAAAACGGCGAAGGCCGTACGTTTTGTAGGCCTTCCAGACCGAATACTGCGGGAGCTGCTTGCGTTATGATGACCTTTTCCTATCAAACGGTAGAAAAAGTTTCGCTTTATCCAACGCTTTTAAATAGCGGTGACGCAGTTGTTACAAAGTGTTAACTTTTGTTGAATGAGCAGGTGCAATTAAACAAGGAAACAATTCTGTTAGCCATGTTACTATGTATATACACCGACCTTTCCCCCGTAGGCTCTGATTTTTAAATAGGCCTAAAGGGCATTAACCTATTTGAGTTATTACTGACTATTTGGGAATTTATTGTGTTTAACTAACTCGTAATAAGCAATAAATCACGGTGTGGCTAAAATACCCCCCCCCCCTTTTTTTTGTGTGGAATAAATAAATGAATCATTAACTGTCACTGTCACACTTATATTTAGCCTACTGTCATAAATGCCAATTGGCATAACTATACCACATAATAATCAGCGTTTAGCATTTGTCACACTTTTCACAAAATGGGCATGCAAAGTTTTAAAACACCCCAAAAAATATTTTAAGAACAGTTTTGTACTTGAGTGTGTGTGTTTTACATTTAGTTTATCTTTGTGGAATAGGGGCTAAATCAATATTATTTGTTTTTTCCCTCCCCCAGGTCATTGCCAGGGACTACAGCGGCAGAATGTGAATCCACTCTGAAAAAGATCTATACAGTTCAAACTGTCCAGGTGAGACTTACTATAAACTCAAAGGTGATCATTCTATGAGCACTGTGGTCAGGTGTCTGTCTTGGCAAAAGGTCAATTGAACACATAGCTTCACCGAATAAAAATGAACATGTGACTCAACTTACTCATCAGTAGTTACCCTCTGTGTTCAGTTTAGCGTTAAAGAGCATTTGTTATCAATTATGACATAAT
Source organism: Percopsis transmontana (assembly GCA_025447815.1). NCBI lineage: Eukaryota > Metazoa > Chordata > Actinopteri > Percopsiformes > Percopsidae > Percopsis > Percopsis transmontana. Next base: position 696,261 of record JAOEHI010000020.1, read on the forward strand.
GCCAGGATAGTTTCTGTTGGCCGCTAAACATAGACCCTACATACTGTATACTGTTATCATGTTAGCATCAATATGCTGTCTGAAGTAATGCTGAATAGAGGTGTAAACTGTGCACAACTCATGAAAATGTTTCAAGGTTATGCACTATTTTAATTGCGGGGGGGGGGTTGTAAATGTTTTTGTTTGTTCTTTTTAAATAGCCAGTATATGTTTCTGCTTTAATGTGCATAGATGTTTTGGAGTGTATACAACAACATCCCGCCAGTCACAGCCCTGCCTTTGAGATGTAGCTATCACTTAATGCGTGGCGAGAGGAGGCCATTGTGGTAAGTGTCACATCGGTGAAGTCTGGTGTTCTTTTTAGTTTCCTATTAAAGGCACTACAGTTATGGATTAGCATAGCGGAAATGGTCGCAAAGGGCAACCTTGACTCTCCACTGGCGAGTGCGTTTGTATTGACGAAAATAGTTGAGACGTCAACCTTTTTTGCAAGATGTCTAACGATGCGCTACTCTATCAGTAATTGAGGCTAAAGTCTCTATCCTGTGAATTGATGATTTGATATCATGATGGAATTATCAACTGAAATGATCAAAAAGATTAATTATAATTTATTGCTGATGATCTAATGTTCCTATGTCGGCAATAAATCCATCACAAAAACATGGTCGCTGATGAGTTTAATAGTAGAGAACTCCTTGTAGTGCCTTTTTTTGACTTTCTTGTTTGTTGGAAAAGGTTATTGACAATAGCTGTTCCATCAAGTTAAACCTGTATTAGACTAAATTGGGATTGTATGTTGACGCTTACATATATAGTGCATATATATATTTTTAATTCATATATTTTTATCAACAGGGAAGAAGAGAGTAATGCAAAAGGGGGCGTATGGAAGATGAAAGTACCAAAAGAGAGCACTGTATGTGTTTTTTATTTTTTCCTTCTCCACATGCCTTCTATTCACCAAAATAATTCACACTCATTCCTATACATTCTCTTGATAATAATTACCGTTTGTGTCTTCCTGTTGTTTCAGTTGGCTGTTTGGAAAGAGTTGTTACTTGCTACTATTGGGGAGCAGTTTGCAGATTATTGTGCCTCAGGTGAGTTTCATTTTAAACGGCGTCCAAAAACATGTCAGATCCTGCGGACAGCCAAGAGCATGCAGGTCGTCATTCCAACAAATAAACCCATGAACTACTGCCGCATATTAGCTCTCACCTCTCTGGTTGGAGCTGTGCTCACCAGAGACATCACTTAAGTGGGATTTACATTGAATTGGGTATTTGGAAACTGTAACTCCCATTACTACGGGCCTAATTTGGGTATTTTGCATACATGACATCTATGTCATGAATGGTGATAGTGTAGACCCCCTCCTGCCCTGGTCAGTGGCATCTTGTCAACAAATACTCAAGAGATTCAACAGTGCATTATTGCACATCCAGGTGCACAATCCGCTACCTAAATAGTAGGGACGCACCGAAATGAAAATTCTTGGCCAAAGCCGAAACGGAATATAATGAAAAACTTGCATAAATTATATATGTGCTTTTTTACTATTTTGTCTTGCTTTTCAAAGAAAAAATCAATTACAAAACTACAATTTAAAAGTATCTATTTAACACTGAACATTCCAGCAGACATTATTCCAACAAAGCACAATGTAACTTAAAATAAATAAATTGGTAAAATAAAAATATTTGTATTTAACCATCTTTGAGCCCCCCTGCGTAAATAGCCTATATTAGGCCTATAACTGACTGCTGAAAGAATGTAATGCATTCTGTACGCCTACAACAAAAAGTGCATTAAAAAGTACATTGGAAAGAGTGGATGGACCCACAACAAATTAATAATTGCCTACATCTTTAAGAAAAGTGTCAGGCTCTTCTTTAGGAAAAGTAGCTTAGCTGCTTTCTCACATGAAAGTCTGTTCCTCTTCTCATCAAGTACATGAGATGCAGCGCCAACGGTTTCGCTGCCGACATGTTTGCTGCATTTATAAAGCGCACGCTCCACTCACTCTACGCTGGTTGTTATTTGATCGCGTCATCAACAACGTCATTGTTGGGTAAAATTTATTTGGTCTTTTCACTTATTTTCGGCCGAATAATTTCAGTTACTGAACATTGGGTGCATCCCTACTAACTAGGGGTTGTTTAAGAGGTGCTTCGCGTACCTAGAGGGAGTAGGGTGAGGATGCAGCAAAGTGTGCTATTCTGTCTTGTCCTTTACAACAGAAAATGCAATTTTTGATGCGTGTTTTGGAACACTACCACCTGCAGTACACCCCTGGACCCCCCTCTTGCGTGTCTGTTTCCCATGCGTGTGTGCGTGTGTTCTTCTTCATTCATGACCAGTTTGCATCCCTGAATACTGAACCTTAAGGGTTGTAGAGTTAACTCAAATAAGAGCAGCATCATGTAACAAGGTTACTTCACCTGTGCATTGGTACAATATTACTCGAAAATTATCATTCGCTCCTCAAAACAGTTAATAATTGCAGTAGTCCAAAGTTATCACTCTTCAAACAGTCAATAAATGCTAACTGCAAAGTGCTTAGTGTGCTTAGTATTCTTAGAGCTGATCTATTCTTAGAGCTGATCTAAGAAAGAAGGAATTTCTTTTTTTTTTTTTTTTTATAAAGGGAGGAAATGAGGATAGAATAAGGGTTGTTATAGTGGGATTAGTTATGAGGTAGAAAGATCGGTGGCCGAGGTACTGAGATGGATTTTGAAGAGGTGGGTTTTAAGTCTCTTGCGGAAGATTGGCAGTGATTCTGCTGTTCTGACCGCTGCAGGAAGCTCATTCCACCATTGCGGTGCCAGGACAGAGAAGAGTCTGGACTGGGCTGCGCGACTCTTACGCGCAGCTCGTAGCGACGGAGGTGCCAGCCTGCCAGCCGAGGTGGTAGATCGAAGTGCTCTGGCTGGGGCTTGGAATCTAACCATTGCTTGGAGGTAGAGTGGGGCAGTTCCTTTTGCTGCCTTGTAGGCCAACACTAATGTCTTGAATCGGAAAAGAATTAGGTCATTTAGCAGACGCTTTTACCCAAAGCAATTTACAATGACATGGTGTTATTACGTGGAGGTAGGTAGGGGTTAAGCATCTTGCTCAAGGATGAATACAGGTAGGCCAAGTCTGGGGTTTGAACACATGACCTTCCGGCTGGGAGTCCAACACCTAGACCACTAGACTATCCTGGCTCCCAGGATATACTGTATTTTCTAAAAAGGTACATTTTCCAAATGAGTGTAATCTTGAATGAAATGAAAACCCGGGGCTAGATGCCAACACAATAGGGTGTTTGACTATGGACACTGGTAGAAAGCCATTAACGACCGAAACTAGAGGGCAAACTTGTGTCCTGCAAACCAGTGTTTCAGTTGCTGTGACACCGGTATTGATTCTTTTAATGTATTGCTCTATATTGTATAAATGCCTCTGTTTTTGACAAAGGAAGTGTGCAGTGCTTACAAAATACAACTTGAACACCATTATTGCTGTTGACTAATGCGGTTTTCCAGACGACGAGGTAGTTGGCGTCAGCGTCAGTGTCCGTGATCGAGAAGACGTTGTTCAGATCTGGAATGGGGATGCATCACTGGCAAGCGAAGCGTCCATCTTGGGAAAAGTCCACGAGCTTCTTCCTCAAGTAACTTTTAAAGCAGTTTTTTATAAATGTAAGTATACACATTGTGTGTGCGTGTGTGTGTTCCTCAATATTATGTCCTACCGCAGACGTTCATGGTGGGTGTGTGACTAGCCGGCACGCTAACCTACAAAGCTGAGCTCTGTCTTTACTGTTAGTATACAGTATTTTCTCAGGCTACTTCTGTTTATTGTTGTTGTAGATCCAATCCAAAATGTAAACATATTTTAAATGAAACGTCAATTTAATTCTGCAAACTGGGGTAACTTGAACACATTGTTGGTGTGGTAGAGACAGCCATAATCTTTGTAGACACTGAGATACAGTTGCTGATGGGGATGAAAATGCATCTTGAGGACTTATGTTGAGGTAAAGAAGCTATAGAGTAAAGGGTTTTACAAAAGTGTGTGACATTTTCTAATGTGTAAAAGTCAAATAGACATTACCTAATTTACCTTTTTTTTTTTTGAATTTACTACGAGGACTGTATGTACATTTAGGACAAAATGGTCACAATACACTCACTAAAGTCTGAATGTTGGCCTTTTATAATATGATTATACATAATTTGCTTCACAAGGCTTTGTACTGAATAGGACTGTTTGAATCTTTCAGCTCACAAGGAACATCACGCCTTTGAAGGAGGACGTTCACGGAATTAGATTGTGATGCACTTTTTTAATTTCAAATGTGAACTCTGCACCTGCCTGGATGTAAGATCCCTCTACACAACCTAATCAAGAATACTATTTTGAATTTACCAAGGAAATTTTATCAGTATATTTTTATAAATCTTAATGACAGATGCCTTTTTTTTTTTTTTTTTTACTTTGTCGTTCAAATGAGCTCTCGGAGCTTGGAGTTATTCAGAGAATGTATAAAGCGCAAGCCTCATTCAGACATGCCACATGGATTTAATTTTGTCTGCAGTGTACGTTCATGTTAACCCAGGATTTCTTCTATACTGCATTGCCCTGTTTTCTGCACAACGTATGGACCCTGCTGTATAGGTAGCAATTAGAGTCGTTCTAGTTTTTAATTGTTAAATTACAATTATGCCATTTAGCGGAGGCGTTTATCAAGGGCAATTTACAATCACAAGTTTTAGGGAGCAAGCACTATAGGTGTTTGACATCTTGACCAAGGTTGCTTACAGCAGGGCTGGGAATTAAATCCAAGAGCTTTCGGCAGCGGGTCTAATACGCCACTAGACTACCCTACCGTCAATTCACTTTTGGTGCCAAAGCATTTTTTGCAGAGGAGATTACATCCTACTGACAGGTGTTTTGCCAGGCAGGCATTAGCCCCACACCTGTAGGGTGCCGAGAATTGTTTGTAGATGAAGCGTGTATCAGGGTAAGGTTTGGGGATACTTGCACAAGACTACCCCTTTCAAACACTTCATTTATAATGTCGTCATGGCAACTAGACATTAATAGTTGCCTCTAGTGAATGTGAATGTACTGTAAATGCTAGGTAGATGTCCAGTTATTGAACTTGAGTCACCCACTCTAATTTTCTCTTTGACCTAAAAAGGCTGCACTTTCTCTCTGTGCCATATGGATATACAAGTGCTTGTATTCTCCAGTTTTGTTTGTCTATACATCTAGTTTTGTGTACCGGACTGTATCCTTACGAACAGAACACATACTGAGAGAGAAAACCGGCCTGTTTTTAAATTAGCATTAGGTCAATTTATTTCTGCATTTAGTTTATGTAGGTAATTTGTCACAGTTCAAAAAAAGTCGCTAATATAATTGTCAGGTTTTTATAAATAATGCTTACTGGCCTATTTTACATGTTTTGTCACGTATTTAACACATATGTAGAAGAGTGATATACATGTATATGTTTGTGTATGAATGTCACCGACACCAGTAATACACTCTTTTAATACAGTGTGTGTACTGAGTTACCCTTGCAAAACAGTCCACAAACTATGGCCGTTGTGTTCTTGCCAATGCTGGCAAAATGCTGGCTGAATTCTTGTTATATATGTTTATATTACACCACTCTTATTGGCTGATCTTTGACTAGTTTAATTAATTTTTTATATCACAATTAGAAATTAAAATGACATTTAAATACATTTGTTATTCTTTGCATTTATTTTCTTTGCTATTAGGTGTTAAATAGTTATTCAACCATTCTGCCATGTGGGATTTACTCTATATTTCTGTTAAATGATACTTCTCCAAATATGCAGTAATTGGCAACCATTTTGTGCTGATTCATCACTTTTAAGTGGCCCTTCGCTGCTCAATAATGTTCGTATTCTGTGGCCTTAAAAGACAATACGATCAATGTCTACATTAGTTCTACAAAAGGGTCTGATATAATGATCTAAGAACTCAATCACACAATCAACTATACTCTTCCACATCTTCACTGAACTAATTTGCAGTGTGAGAGAAAGCATGTGAAACTCCTGGCACAGCATGACGGACCCCCCCTTCAACCAAGCATTTCCTGTGCTGATCAAACTACACAATGCTGGCGTGTACTTGGACATTCCTCTTAACAAAGTAGGGTTTTGTTGTTAATTTTTAGGATGCTGCAGCTGAATGGTTCGTCTGGGCCATGCTTCAGAAGTTTAAGAGAGTTGTGGTCAGGATTATGATTTGGCCTTTCCGAAGTCCCCTCAAGTATTGTTTGGTGCTCGTTTGGTTGCAGTGATCTCTGCAAGACGCCCACTTCTGTGAAGAGTGGCAAAACCGAAATGGATCTGTGTGACTAGATTTATGGTGCCGCATGTGTTTTTGGTTACTATATTTTGAGTTCATTCAGGTTGTTATTTTTTACTTGAAGCTCGGATCACATTTTTGGAACGACTAATGCAATAAGCATCATTCTTACATTCTTAAGGGTTCACAAGGTTTTTCTAATAACTGCATCATAAAAACACAGAAAATAATGCAATTGTATAATAATGACTCAAGACAACTCTAAATGAATATCCTATACTGTACTGTGTATTAAATACTGGAGGCTATTTTGCCAGACTGAATTGAGCTAAGTGCCAATGCCTAAATTATTAATGATGCGGCATTTTGCCACTACAAAGAGAAGACTTTGGCAAGGACAATAATTTATCATTCCAAACTTCCGTCCATCAATGCTCATTTGCACATGCAGACCTACTGCTAGTGAGACCTGTATAACATGCCTACTGTATATGTGATATAGTGTTTGACTATCGATATATAATATATATATATATATATAATGTGTTTTGAGCCATCTAAGAATACATGTCACAGCATGTTAACAGCTTCCAGTATGTTACTGATTTCATTATTCATGTTATACCCTTTTGGCTCTTTAGTAAGGATAATTAATTCTGGAGGCCACTGCACAGTAAATAAATTGCTCAATAACAAGGTTAACTGTTTGACTGCCTTTGACATTAGCCTAGCAATATTCACAAGAAAAACAAGAAAAGAAATTATTAAATTGTAACAACTGGCTCCTGTTATTTCATGGTAAAATTTTTGAAATAGTGACACATTTGCATGAAAGATGACATCAACATGGTAGACACTGGAACACAAATCAAAATGCACAGTATTTATTCATCTGAATCACCTTGAATTAAGGTTTTTGTAAAGAACTCCATCTTTGAATGCAATGCTTTTAAAAATATAATCAAATACTAGATCTATATGTTATAGTTATGATTCATTTTGTTAAACTAAGTATGGTGCCTGCATGTAAAAGTGCATATTTGTGACGCCAGAATTGTGCACATTTAATGTATCATATTCATATGTCAGCCTTCAGACATATTCAGACAGCTAGGGGTGCAATCCTCACAAGTCATTATCCCTGAAGTGCTTTTGTTTTATTTCATATCGTTATCCCTTCATTGTTTCTCAGATGTTCACGGTGCCCCCAGCAGCAGGGGAAAACAGCGTATAGTGAAAGCCATCCCCTTTGGAAATGGAGAGGAGCTTCTTTTCATTTGCTTAATTACCTAATTAACAGAAAGCTAATTACTTTGTTGTCTACAGGAGTACATGTGGAGAGGCTGTTATATAACTGATAGGATTCCTCAATTAATTTGTAACTGCACTTTATCAGGTCAAGGCCTAATCCACAACACGGCTTAATCACACGACACAAACAAACTGTGATAACAATTTGAAAACAGAACAAATGGTTACTGGGTTCAGTTGAACTCTCGGATCAAGTAGGCCCATGGAAATGCAGATCAAAGCACTGAAGAATTACGCATTCGATTTTCTGGATAACAGAACAGCCACCCCCACAATCATTTTATTAGATGAAAATGCAAGCGGGTTAATATCTTTTTGTTGCTGTTTGCATTTGATTAAAATTGTATTTGTTTTATAAACCATGAATATCAATGCATAAAGAAGCCTTATAAGAAATACTGTGTGGGTGGTGGTGAGCTTGGGTCCTTCAGAAGCCAACTCCACAGTTTATGACTTATAAATTGCATGGCCCAACAGACATCTGTGTTTCCCGGCATCATAGGAGCTGGCCTCAGGGTCGTAAAGTACAACACTGTGGCTGCGGGCCGTGCAGTGACTGATGTTTCTCCCTATGCCTTTGGGCGACTTCCTTCCTCATACAGTTTCTTTTTAAGAGGGGAAAATGGCACACCGCCCCCACTCTTCACCAGCTGCCGCCCTACACCAATGTCATTCACTTAGGGTCTGTACGATCATATGAGGCACAATCTTACCACTTTGTTTATGTATAAAAACATTTTAATGTAAAGAAAGAAAATAAACCTTTAACAATGCATTGTATGTTTAGGCCTACACTATTAAGAGATCTCGTTGACTGGGGATGTGTAACCAGGCTTGGACAGAGGGTGGCGCTGTCTACTAAGAAACAGGTTTTCTAAAGGCACTCAGCATAGCCAGCATTCATCCAAGATGCATTCATCCTAGATGCAGCCATGATAAATGTAATGTCGTTTATAATGAAATGGGTTGTGCTTTTTCAGACCTTGAACAAGGGCAAAAAAAAAGGCAAAAGACTTAAAATGTTTTCTCTTGAGGTTAAATTAATGTTGCATATCAATAAGTGTTAGCTGGACTATTGAACTGGCTCATGATAATTCTCATCTGCAGGGGCAAATGAAAGAGATTTTAATTATTGTCATAATGTCTTAACACCTATAGTGACAGTAGGCGTGTTCGGTGAAAACTGAGTTGCAATCCACAACAGAACACATTCAAAACCGACATGCCTAATAACTTTATAGAAAGTTAACCATAGGTTGGGCTCAATCTGATTTATAATATATTTTCTAGCAGAAATGAATGTAACAAATTAGTATTGTACCAAAGCCAAAGATTAACTGTGTTCTATGTGATTGTGATCAACAAAGTTAAAATTGACATTTTAAAAAGGCTTAGTTTTATTTAAAACACCAATATTAAATTCCACATTATTCCATCAAGAGCCATGACAAACCCACAAATCAGAAATGCAAAACATTTCTGTTTTTGAGTTTCTGTCTAATATAGTCACCTTGAACATTTTGCTTTTAGCCGTCCGACAAGCCCCATCCTGTCAGACTTTCAGCAAAAGCTTTTACCTACATAAAAGATCCGCTTAATGACACTAGTGGTAAAGTAACTACTTCTAACACAATTCTGTAAAGGATCTGCAATGAATGTTGTTTACCAAGCAGGTGGATATGACGTCACGGTCTTGGAACATCAGAAAAGAACAAATATCCAAATCTGCGATTCTTTTTTTCTTTCAAGGCGCGTTAATATGTAATAACATTAAAAGGAGCCCTTTCTCCTATGAGCAGAAGCTATTGAAAAAATATGCTATCTTTTATAGGAAACGTCGGTTTGGGTGAACCCAGAAGATATCCCCCCCCCCCCCCCCCCCTCGCACTCAAGGTCCCCAAGCGGAGTCATTTGTTATTTACAGTGAGATTGTTGTACGCTTTCTTGGTACACAAGATCTCGTGCACACTTCATTAGCTCTAGTGAATTGTATTATCTGCTTCGCGTGCACCTACAGTACCGTTGTCGATCCCGGTAAGTTCACAATATGAGCATGTTTTCTTGATACGTTGTCCTTACCTCTGCACACATGGACTTTGTCTTTGTTTGCTGGTGTTTCGGGAAATGTTTCTATAGCGAAATAAACAAATAAACAACACCTGTAATTTTAGCGGGGGTTCTGGTAATACTAATGAATCCGTTTGCGTACTGTGGCAACACTGCCTGTATTAAAGATAGCGACGTACATCATCCACATTATTACAAAGTTGGTTTTCTACGTCGTAGTATTGACCGCGGGGCGAAATGCCCTTTGAAAAAGTACCTTAAACAAGTTATGCCGATTGTTCAGACTGTGCTGATTAAGCTAATTCTTTAACACAGTTAACTATGTACTTTGTTAAACGTTACCTGATCAAGCTAGAGCGTAAAAGTTTGAGTGTAACGGTGAAATCAAATTCGAGTGCTGTGATTTCTCTGAAACTAAAATCAGGGAAGGGGCTTTTCCCCACGTGCTACCCGTCCAAACTTTTAAGAATATAAGAAAGACACTGCAACGAACATACATTCAATAATCAGTATGACAATAATGCCACTGTATCTTATGCCAATGCATATGTGTCCATTCATTTAATCGAAAGCATTTACAGCGTCCTTAGTCGTATTAAGGTCTCATAACATTTTGAAATGGGATGTAGCCTACTCTTATGTTATACAACAAGGCTATAGCCTACATATTGCATCTAAATTACATTCCGTTTAGTTTTCATTTACCTGGAGAAGACTCAGCTGCTAACATAAATTGTCATTAGCCTATAATATAATGATCATAATCGTTTATTTTATGTCTCTATTTTATGAAATTTACTGAATTCACATTTTTTCATATATTATACAGTAACATAATAGGTAGACCTAGGTCTAGATAAGGTTAAATAGGAGAATGATAGAGGACACTTACTTTTGTCTTGTGAGAGCTGGAGTTGTTTAATTGAGTTGTTGTTTAATTAACACTTCTTTATTGGTACCAAATTTGTTGAACTGTTTGGATTCATTTATTTTATTGTACCGTCCTAAATAATATAGATTATTTTAATGCTATGAAAATGCATTAAAGCAAACAATTTGAAATAATCATTTAGATTATTTTAGATTTTTTAACAAATGTATTTCAGTGAATTTAACACCTGTAACCATGAAATTTAATACATTTTTGTGAATGCACACCTGCTAAATGTAAATGTATAAATAAAAATAATTGCATATTTGTATTTTTACAATTACCTGCTTTGTTATTTATTTAGTAAATAGACATTCAGTATCTTTCTTGTGTCAAACAACAGAAAGAGACAGTCTACTGACATTTATTTTTGCAACATATCAATAAACAAGTAAAATATTATATTCTTCACAATACAGTGGATACCCGTTCAATGCGGTTGTCAAAATGATTACTCAAACCTCGTAAAAATTTACGAAAAGGCAACTGTAGCTTTAAAATCTTCTTGTCCTGCAGTGCTCCCTCCTCCTTGGTCTTTGGATTAGTCATTGTCTGAGGAGGGGGGGGAAAAATCACTTTTTGTAGGAGAAGTAAAGTAAACAGCCTCCAACAAGCGAACCTTGACAACCCAGATTAAAGAAAACACTGGAGATCAAACAGTTCTGCTGCTGGGCTGTTGTCATGAGCTGCCTCAGAGAGAGCTGCACACTATTTGAACAGGCACTGGGGTTTGTGTGCTCACTTATGCAGAAACGGACCTTCATAAACGCTGACCCAGGTTTTAAAGCACAGGGGGAACTTTCCCTCACAACTTTCAGCTGAAGCTTTTGACAAGGCTGATACAGCGGTCCATCCTTCGTCCCTACCCTACCCGTAGCATGCATGGCGGTGACAAGCTAACAGTGTACCCATATGTGTTTTTAGCAAAATGTCTGTACTTGCCCTTTACCACAACTGGGGGGTGATTTGAGAGAGAACAGCTGTATTGCAGTGAAATGACTTAACCTCCTTAAAGCTCCAGTCTGTGATTTTGTGTTATTTGGAACACTCTTTATCTGACACACGCCTGTCCTCTCCAGGCATGTGTGAAGGCTCTTCTATGGGGTGAGTTGAGGCTACATTGGGAGGAAAGTAATCAGTCACTCATGCATTCAGTGAGGTCGCCCATCCCTGAGTGGAGCGGCCCTCTCTTTCATCTGACGGCTCGGTGTGTCATGAACACACGTCGTAATGCCCTGTACTGGGCACAGAGGGCCTGTGAACTGGCTGTGCACCCTCGCTAACAGCTGAATGATAAGGAGAGTTATTTTCGTCCCAGTGTGGGAATGAGCTTCTGTACTTTTTCTGTATTGTTGCTCTCGGATTTATTCACTAGCTTCACTTTTTGTTTGAGGTTGGATACATAGTGGCATGATACATGGTGGACTAATAAAGGGGGATTTTTGGGTAAGCGAATTTGTCATGTGATTTTTGCATTTTGGTATATACAACACAGACAGGGGCAGCACCAGCAATATAGGTATGACTCATTAGTGCTGTATTGCTATTGAATAGAGGGTCTAACAAAGGAAAGCAGAACAATATTTCCAGGCTAAAGGTTAGTGTGTCCCACCCCCTGTGGCGTGCCCAGGCAGCTGCTCAGACTGCATGCCATGCCCAGCCACACTGTGCTCTCCATGCCAGGGAGGCAGGCTATTGGTCAGAGTGGACAGCTTTAGGTGAGCATAGTGCAGCTCCTGGGTCTCCACGGAGACGCTTGCACGCTTAGGACAGCCATTAAGTCATGCAGCCATTAACTACTGTCTTCTTCTGTCATCTGTCCTTAATAAAGGAGGGGGAGGAGGGGGAGGGGGGGCTGACAAAAATGTCATCTGTCTACTGGTGAAGAGAGGAGGCGTGCAATTACAATCAATTTACTCGTCGCCAAAATGAATTTACTGTTGTGTTACAGGAATGTTACAGCATATATAGACAATTCTTTCTATCTATATATCTTTCTATATATCTATCTGTCTATCTATATAGCCATATCTTGTCTATCTAAAGTGATAGTTGAACATTGGCAAGTGTGTCATATTTTGAAATAAATTCATGTCTGTCCTAATACATTTCCATTGAATGCTGTGTGAAAAGCTTAGGTGTAGAAAACATTTCAACAGCTACAGTGCAACATCAATGCTTCCTGCAAAGGATTTTGTTTAGTGACACATCTGTATAATGGCGCTTTATCAATAGCCTATTCAAAACTGTTGGCCTTTGTGGATGCTAATATACAGTATATAGTACCTTGAATTTTAATAGAGAAACGCTTTTTTTTCTTTTTATAAATGCTCCAAAGACTCATGAGAACTTTTTTCCTTATAAAAACAGACTTTAGATTATTGAAGCAAAGGGAAATATAATTTGGCAACGTTTTGCACCGTGGGGTTGAGATTTGAATACATAAATATAGGTATAAGTGGAAAACGTCCTGGATGAGGTGAAACCTCATTTGTAGATATCAACTAGTGAAATAGACTCAGGCATACATGTACTGTAAATAGGCTACATGGAAATACATTTATACAGTATATAGCCATTGTACTTCATTCTAGTAACGTTTGTCATCCCCAGAATTTAAAATGGTCAGTGGATACAATGTGATTGTTTAGATATTAGATATTAAAAGACCACCAAAATTGCGGTTTATGGGGTAAAAAGCTGTGAAATTGAAAAACCTATAACAAAGCACATGGACTGCAAAAATAAGTGGACAAACCCTCCGTGACGTCACCCATAGTTTTTCTGAAGAACGGGGTTCAAGTGTGCTGGCTCTGGCCGTCGCCATCTTGGCAGTATCTGACTCCCGCCTACCTCCCGGCTATATATAATGGATGGATAAAGTGATGGCTTAATAAAATTTCAACTGATAGGTTATATAAGGTCCTGCAGCATCTAAAATGGAATGCTAGATTATTTAGTTATATTGCGATGTACATTTTTTAGCTAATCGCCGCCGACTGTTAGCTTAGTAACTGGGGGAGAAATTTGCTTTAGTGTGAGGGACTCCTAGTGTAAACCAAATAAAAGACTATACAAATCTCTAGTATATTGTGAAATCATCTTACATGTTTTACATACAGGCATCAGGCCCTGTTTAATTAGATCAGGACAAGATGCTAAATACATTTAGTTGTCATAAATTCTCTTTTCCAGCTGTAGGACAGTCCACTGAGGGCCTTCAGTCATTTGAAATATTTGTCCACCGGTTCTGGACTCTATCATGAAGAACCCTAGAATATAACCACTGTTGATAATCACACTAAAGGAGCTTTCATCTACAGCCATGGAAAAAATTAAGAGACCACTGCATATTCCTGTAAATATAATAATATAAATATAAATATAAAAAATTTAATAAAGTATATATTAAATAATTAAAAAATATATAAATATACATGTATTAAATATAAATCTAATTGTATATAGATATTATATTTTTTTTAAATGGGCAGTGGTCTCTTAATTTTTTCCATGGCTGTATATACTTTTACACTATATGCATCAATCATTGAGCTATATTTTTCATTAGTTCAGCCAGTTTCTTATTGCCATTTAACGAGGCATGTTTTATGAATAAAGTCACAAGTTCCCCCATCACTCTTTTTCATAACAAGGAGATTTTTTTTACTCAGTGGCTTTTCTTCTCTGCAAAAGTTTTGCATTTTAAGTTGGTGTTTGTTTATTAAAGAATAGCCTAGAATTGAACTTTTTAGATCAATATGTTAATCCGAATGTTCACGAGATTTTGAAACCAATGAAAGAAAATGTCAAAGTATCGAATTATAAAATGGAAAAATAATTTCATCATATCAAATTATATTCATTTATTTGCATCATAGTGTTTGTGCTTCCAAATGATCAGTTTAGTTTTTTGGCCAGGTGCGCTAAGAAGAGGGAATTGGTGTGGATTAAAGTGTAATTTGTGTTCTCACATCTGCCCAGTTGAAGCACACTAAGGGTGTTAGTGTACCACGCTTGATTCAACTCCCCTTTAAGGGAACCAGATGTAAGAGTGCCCTAAAACTGTCTTGTACTATAGCCTTGGGAAATGCCAGACTCACCCCACTTTTCACTCTGTTTTGATCTTGTAGTGTGGGTGATTACAAGTGGATAGTTTTCTATTGAACTGAAATGTATCGCACACAGGAATGTCTCACGTCAGATGCAGTTACTTTGTTTGCAGTTAATCTTTTAAGGAACACAATTTCCTGCCCACGTTTGTGTGTTAATGCAAGAGTCTCTTCACGTACCAATATTACAAATATTCTGGGTAGCACAGCCTGCTGTCTCTTCTGGGCATGTTACAGGTAAGCTACAAATATTTCCAGGCAGACATAGGGCCCAACCATATGCCACAAACTTTGTTGAGCTGCCAGATAAAACCTCAGCACCTGTTTGTATCAGCTGTCCAGCTGTGTTTATGTTGAGGCCAAGCCTGTATTTGAATTGGAGTGCTATGTACTGTATCTGTGACTGTTAACTTGGATTCATATTGTTCTTTGTTTGTAGATTAAATGCCAGTGCATAGCCTTATTTCTATGTTTCACCTTTTGTCAACTAAAAGTTTAAGTGCTAAAAATTTGCCTGGCTGCACTCGAAACCATGTTGAAACCAACAATGGCTGAGACCGACTGTTAGATACTTAAGCCTTGTATAACATTTTTAGTCTGCATTCCGCAAAATGTTCAATTAAAAACTAATGTTTGCTCTCCCAGATGTTTGACTAGGAATGCGCCGAATTTGGCCACAATCATAATCAGACAATAATGTCAGAATGGGCGATTTTTCGAATGGCCGATCACGTAAGTTGATCACAAAGTGTAAGCAGCCCATAACAGAAATTGTGCTTACCTTGGAAGCCATAGAACTTTATTGTCACAGAGTTGTGCTGTTGTTTCGGTCCGCACAATCCATTAGTAAGATCATCTTGATGATTGAATCTGTTCTTGAAACATCTTAACGAAGCGCCAGCGAGCTGGAATAGCAAACAGGAAGTCTGCTTGTGTGCCTACCCGGCACTTGAGTCCGACTGAAAGTCACTTTGTTAAGACACCTCAGGAAAAAGTGCCGTCGTTGAGCTCACCTTACTGGTGGAGTATGCAGACAGACATTTTTCTAGTTTGTTTTAACACATTTTTGCTAGCCCTATTTCTGCTGTGGGCAGTAGGTTCACAGAGGAAACACACTGTGGTGAGTCGACTATAAGAAAAATATAAAATCACTCCCGCCTTATCCTTAAATAATAATAAACCAACCAATGCCTCTTTCAAAATGTCTTGTGTGAGGCCAAAAAAAATAAGATAAAAAATCAGTGACTGGTATCGTCCCCAAAAGTTATGCATCCGTAGTGCATCACTTACTGTATATTCTTTCCAAATATTGGGTAAAAACATAAATTAACCCAGATATTTATTCGGTCAGTGTAAAATAAGTAATCCTGCCTCATTAGTTAAATATAGTTAACAATGTGAGTGACATTTTTTTTATCTGAATGCCATTGATGACTGGTGGATTTGTGCAGCAGCTAATCCTAAAACTTGTCTCCTCTTGGACGCCCATTATATCGAGGTACATCCCAGTGTAAGATATCTATGTTTCAAAATGAAACGCCTCTTGAGACTGTCAACAGCATCACTTCAAACCGGCTGGCTACAATAGCCTGCCTAACATCCAATGAGGCCATCAGAGTACATTTTTGGGCTCCCCCCGTTCCTGACTTCACTGCTGCGCTTTTTACTTGGCAGCCCCACTCTGACAAGAAACATAACATGGCAGGCCCTGCTCCTCCATCATCATTGCTGGGTGGAAAGCCGGCGTGCTTTGATCATCTCTTTTGGGGTGCTAAGCCCCACTGCTCGCTATGTGATCAGCCATCAGAGGGCTCAGATCTGAGCCGGCAGCTCTGTGGGCTCGAGGAGAGATGGGAGGGTTTGCAGGCACGGAACAGCAATGCAAATTTTGTTGACAGATTGTTATTGCAGTCTCTGCCATTTGCAATAGAAGAAGAGCGTTGCTGTTCCTGCAATCTGCCCCAGAGAAAAGTCCATGCGTCATTTCTAAGTTCTTCCTAGGGGTACCAGAGCTATTACCGTGCTTTTTGTAGCAACCTGTTTGCAGTCAAAACTCCTTTAATTAGGGCTGATGTGTATAATCTACCTAACAAGAACACTTGATTTAATGATTTTTTTCAAACTGATATGCGTGGGCAACTGGGCACACGCTTGAGCAATGTGCTCAACTCATGCAAATTTACTTTGAAGTTTCACACTCTGTTTTCACATGGCTTTGCTCTATGTGTTTGCACATCAGTTTGAACCCCCATTATGAAAGGCTGCTCCTAATTGACGGGTTGTTGCTTGTTTATTTGATATATATTTACCAGATGGGTGGTAATTGGGAAGCGGTAATTACCCACGATGCAATGCAGGAACAAACTCATGAGCGTGGATCACACATGAAAGTATGCAGGTTACTGTTATGATCACAGCAGCCTCTTTAGAAGACTTGACAGGGGAGAGCAGATATGGCTAATTGGTCCAGCATCCTGCATATAGTGTCCTCATGGTGTACCGTGCTGATGTACCCTATTAGCATCAGAATGTAAAGCCTGGTTGCAAATGCTTTGTTGTAGTTTGCCATTTCAGGTGGCACAAACAGACAGTATGCACAGAGGTGTTGTGTGAAACACTTGGTGGTTTCAGAGTCTCTCACGGTGATGTAGCTCCCTCCCTGATAATGGCTTTGCTAAGTGAGATTCATTACCTCTTCATTCCGAGTCCCCTGGATATTGAGGGTGAGCGTTCTCCAAGAACTGACGTGTCCACGGTGAGGTCATACTGATGTGGTTGTTTTTCTTTTTTCAAGCTATTCATCGTAGCCAGTGACGCTATCTTTTCCCTCTGCCGATGATTCAGTTGACCTGACACAGGGTTGAGTGGGGAGGTGTGTGAAGCCTTTTTTTCCCCTTCCCTCACACTTGCTTTCCTCTCTTCTGCACACATTCTCTTGCTCTCTGATGCAGTCGCAGTACACACACACGCGCAAACACACCTTGTCTGTGTGCATGAGGTGCTGCTGTGTGCTGGCCCGGCTCTCCCAGTAGATCTGCAGTCGTTGTTGTTGTTGTTTGCCTGTATTGGCCTGGAGCGTGTGACTAGCATTTGCCCGGGCTCCTTGGAGGGAGTTTGTTTTTGTTCTCCGTGTTGTAAGCAGGGTGGGGCTCCACTCCAAAACCACTCGGCGAGAGACGGTTATTTTCACAGGTGTTATTTTTTGTTTATCATTTTGGACAATACATTTGCCCAGGATGGAATTACGTGTTGAGACAGAAAGCCTAGCTAACTATTTGCCTGTGTGTGTGTGTGTGTGTGTGTGTGTGTGGGGACCGGATAAAAACAACAATTTTGTCATTATTGTTTTTGTATTTGAATGTGCACTTGGATTAACTGTAGATTTGTGGTCTCTTGCCATGTTTTCTTCAACTTTTGGAGTTGCCTTTTGTGAAAGGACTTTTACTTTATTATTCATTGTGTAGACACACTTTTCTGAATTATTTTGCAATTTCATATTTTTTCCTTAATTATATTCAAAGAAGTGATTTTACTCCCTAATACAAAACTTTTTAGACTGTGGGTTTTTAAATATTAGACATAAATGTGGTTTGGTTCATGCTCACCATGGCCCCAAGTTTCTGTGCTCCCATTTCGCTAGAACTGACTAGTTCTTGTTTACGGAAGTATATTTGACAAACCCCTGTTGTTAAATTTGGTGTGATTTGAGTAATATGCACTTAGGAGTTATAGTATATTTTTCTAAAAGCCTTTTCACGCTGTGTCTATGTGTGTGTGAGTGCATTTAATGTGCTGACTAATCAATTACTCACAATGAAAATAGCTCACATTGAGAAATGAGCAAATTCATCTATTCACTTAAAATTAGGTAGCAGAGTTGGATTAGGCATTTCTGTGTACTTTCTACTAGGGGCGGGCGTTACACCGGTGCCATATGCTGCGTTCCAGTTGTACTCGGAAGTCTGAGTTCCAGGTTGGAAGTTTTAACTGGAACGCCCCCTTAAGTCGGCATTCCAACTCGGAAAGTCAGAGGAACCTCACCAACCCCGTCAACAGTGTGAAAGCTGTAGTAATATACTGTTTATTATCGCTTCTGTCTTATTTGTGTATCATTAAATCAGTATAGTACACACAGTACTGTCCAACTTCTGTCTGTGGACATGTTGCTACAATACCGTTGTTATCAACTGGTATTGCTAAACACAACAAAAGCTTTCCTGGAGGCGTCTACCTTAGTTTTCCGACTGGTTAACCGGAACACAGTCAACTCGTGTGTGACGTCATTCCCAGTTATGAGTTCCGACTTCTGAGATAACTGGAACGCGGCAATAGTCCTCACTAGTTTTGACCACAACATAGATTTTGCAATACGGTCAACACCGTGATAAATCAATAATAGCCTAATTCTAAAAAATAAGCCATTGCATTTTCTTCAAAAGTTTAGTTGTGGTCTGAATACTTGTCCTTTTACAGCATGTCTTGTTGCAAATAAAAAAGTAAAAGACATTCGTTATTGAAGTGACGCCAAAGGTCACGTGGTTTTTGTCGACGCCGCCATAATGGAGGTAAAAAAACTGTTGACTTCCAATAGTGACACACCTGCGGTTGAGTCCGATCTTCCTTTATTGCCAAATTTCTCTCGGACATCTCTTGTCATAAACACTGCCACCTGTCAAAAAAATCTAAACAGAAATCCTATGAGTATGGCCGTTATCTTACATTAAGCGTTTTCCTCTCCATTGGCGCCTATTATAAGGAAAAAGCTTATTGCAAAATAAATGCTGTTGAGAATGCACAATACTCTCCCATGTCTCTGTTTAATAAGGATACATACCATTGACTTATTATTTTTAGAAAAATATTAACTTGACATAAAGGGACAGGACAGGCTACTCCTCCCAAAAAACTAAAATACTATGATATAATACCGTCACCATCAAAAAAAGTGAGAAATACAGCGATATTAATTTTTCACCCCTAATTCATACACAGTCGTATGCAGTGATTGAAGGGCTAATTCATACAAATTTTAATCACGCTGACAAAACCTCTTGCAGTGTCATCTTTTTCCGCAAATGCCTCATAAAATGAATAGATGAACAGCCTCTTTTAGGGCATAATGGCTGCATTAGAATATGAGATGGATAAGATATAAGAATTTTGTATCCCTCATGCACTCCCTCTCCCTCTCCCTCTTTCATCCTGTCACATTGGTCTCTTTTCCTTACAGTGGCCCAATGTGGGAAAAACACACCTTGTGGGCCACAGTGGAGATGAACCTCACCCAGACAGGGGGAATTGAAAAAGTACAGGTGACAAATCTTTTTGTGGTAAATTGCAGAGGAGCCGGTATGATGATGTTAAAGGACCATCTTAGCTAATGTGTGATTTGGTGCACTGTAGGCCAATTATAGATTTTTTTTCTCCCTTGGTCCTGTTTAAATCCCAGCTCCATTGATTGCAGCTCCACACCCTCCTGCCAGCTTGACAGTGACCACTCTTTTTCCACCTAGTGAGATCATGCCGTTGGAAGTAGCGTGCTGACTTCTCATGGTGGCTGGCCGCATAGTGCCAGTCGATATGTAAACAATGGGGGAGACAGTTTCTCATAGGCTGGCCCATGATTCACCAGAGACGTGTCATCGCGCAAATTGTCCTACAGTCATTTGAGCGCTACCTGTGGAGATATAAAAGATAAGTAAATACAAAGAAAAATAATTGCCGTTGTTTTATTTGTCTACCTGTCGATGAGCTTAGCTAGCGTGTACTGTAAGTGCACGTTTTGTATTCACACCAGTTCACTCTAAGTGAGGGATTAGGGATGTGCATTATAAGCCTATAGCCCTTTCCACACAGTGTAAAAAGCCGGGAATACTGTGGCTTTATTCCGAATCGCCGCTCTGTGTAAAAGGTACGGAGACTACTAGTACTTACTCCTCCTGGACTAAGAAATGACCTATTATTATATGTATTATATTCGGCTGTGAAACTTGGCGTCGAATCAGGCTCTTCCGAATAATCTTTGGTTCATGGAATGTTTTAGGTCAGAGAAATTGTCATGTCAACATGATCGTGCGACAGATGGGCTCTGAGTTTGTATATACAAATATACATTTGCAGCTAAAAACGTGGCACACAGATAGCGGTGTGTAAGCTGGCCCGGTTTTGGGTTTTGCAGTTCCTGTGTTGGCAGGGAATGGCAGCTCTTCTACTGCTGTTGTGTAGCCCACTGTGTTAATTTTGACAGCAAATTCTGATTTAGTCTTAGTCTTAGTCTTTTGAATAACACACCATTTAGTTTTAGTCATATTTTAGTCATC
>JAOEHI010000020.1:727666-741208 GCA_025447815.1 Percopsis transmontana
CCCCCCCCCCCCCCCCCCCCCCCCCCCCCCCCCCCCCCCCCCCCCCCCCCCCCCCCCCCCCCCCCCCCCCCCGTGAACGCGTCAGGAGCTCAGGGCTTCAGCGGAGCAGCACGTCTGCGTTCTCTCTCTCACAGCCCTGGCAGACAGTGATATCTTCCCCCCCCCCCCCTCTCTCTCTCTTTCCTGCATCTGGAGTGACGTGTTGTGACTTGTAGGCAGTAGATAGGCATGACTCTATACACACGCAGGTGACAGATACTTTTGCATTCAGATTCACAGTGAAGGTGAACAGAGGTGTTCTTTTAGTCTTTAAGGGCAACCGTTAGGAGGGGTAGCCACCGCCCCCAGTTTATAGAAGGTAAAGCCACCATTAGCAGAGGCCGGGTGGGGGTTGACCAAGGCCACGCGTGTCTTTCTCCTCCCATTAGAGGAGAGCGAGCGCCCTCTCCGCCCACAGCCAATCACCCCAGCATTTGGAGGGATAAAGAAAAGAGGGGGAAAAAGAAATCAGGTCGGTATTTGTCTGGAGTGCATTCTCCGCATAGCCTTGTAAAAGCAGGTCCGGTCCACCAGGCCCACAGCTGCCTCCTCCAGATGTGAGATCAGCCCTGAAATCTTCCAAATGATTGTGTAATTAATGTTAATGTGGCAAAATCAGCCCAATTATTGACACTGCTTTCCAGTGTGATTTTGATTGCATCACTAATGCAAAAATCCCTGTGGCAGCTTATAGGATTAGCATGCCTCGGTGTTTAAAGCCGTTCTAAAGTGCAATGGAGTTTAATGCAGAAGAGCTCTACATTAGACTGCAAAGACGTGTCTGTGTGTGTGTTTCTATTTTTGTTTCACTTCACTATACTGTAGATGGCTCCTGGCCAGAATGTGACAGTTGTCATCATAATGTTCTATATTTTTCCTGACCTGACCTCAACATTACATAGCCTCAAAAAAACGCAATATGGCTGTTTTGGGGGCTGGAGAGCTTTCACAATAATCTATTTATAAGTTAATTTAACTACCATAAATGCTTGTAGTAGATGCGGTATGTACAGGCGGTATCTGTTTGCCGTAAACCACAATGAGTCTGAAGATCAGAGGACTTACTAAGAATAAACAAGAAAATTCACGAGTTGGACCCATAGAATGGTGGAGTGTTGATTCATGCTAGGATGAAAAAGGGGCTTCTGTAATAGTTCCCTTGACTGAATTTATTGCTTACTTAAAAAAAAAAAAAAAAAAAGTAATTTCTTTATATCAGCATCAAGCTGAAAATTGCCATGTATTAGAATTAGGCTTGGTAAGCTTCTAATTCTGTGGCATTTACAGCCGGCTGTGTTTCCATGCATTTTTAACACGTTGATTCTGTGGAGCTCCGTTAATCGCTTTTGCTGAACTTGGAACATAATAAACAACTCGCTGTAGCGAACGTGCCACACGGGGGAGATTGCTAGCAAGAAAGTTAAATGTTTCTGTCAGCAGCAGTTGTGGGGCAGGCTGTGTTTTTTACGCTCCCTAAGTGCTGTAATCTACTCACTGGGCTCGGCTGCTGTAGTTTAAAGCAGCGAAAGGCAAAATAGATGTGAGGCAGCGTTAAAAATTGAAACATTATCATCCATACAAAGACCTCACAGCGGAGAGACCGTGGTAGAGAGGCAATGGTGTAGGTCGGTTTGTCGATAGATATCACAGGTTCTGTCAGAGCCTCCTACACACCGTCAGCCAGCCGGCATTTGCTAGACTCTATCTGATTTCTCTCTCCCATGGCAGGGGAGCCTGCCATTTGAATGGACATTGTCTGCCTAAACAGGTAAATGTATGCTATGTTCTGAATACCATGTGTCACAGAATCGAGCAACATCCTCTTTCCCCGCCCTCTTGCGTCTCCTGTGACTTTGAAGTGAATTACCAAAGTAGAAAGAATTGTAGTGATAGCGTTATCGCAGATACACTATCTTGAAGCTCCTTATAATACCTTTTTGGGGAAAATGTGTTTGGCAAGTTTCAATCTATTTTTCTATCAGCATCTCGCAGGCCCTCGTTCCTTTGGTTGGCAATGTATTGACGGAGGCATAAACTCTGCTCCGTCTAGAGGAGTGAGGCGCTTTGATAATGTCAGCCGCGCCACCAGGTGCGCACAGCTAACGTGACAGGATCTTTGTGTGAGATTGACGGAGGTGACAGGAGTAAGCAAATTCCACCTGCAGATGACTTGTCTTACAGCGAGATGAAAAGAAAATCACAAAAGTGAGAGAATGTGTCAGAGCCTCCTCTGCCTCTCGAGGCTTCTTTTAACACAAGCTTTTGACTTTGGCTTCAGGTGAGGTGCACTGGAATGAAGCATTTGGATAGATTATTAGTTTTTTGTCCAGAATGAGTATTTTGCTACTTTTCATTATTTCACAATCACACTGAAACGTTATATTATTGTGTTGATAGTTAAACCTCGATTAAGCTTTTTTTCCCCGCCAGCAATGGTCAAGCGGTAATTCCCCAACAGATTTTTTTTAATAGTATTTAAAGTAGCATTTTTGACGAGTTGCGCATTCCTGTAGCCTCCATGTTTTGGCGAAAGCTTTACGGGCATGAAGAACTGCAAGGATGGCCGCAAACCTGGTCGCGCTACAGGCACGGGAGATTTTGACATTTAAAAATTCAGGCCCGAGTCTAAACAAGAGAGTAGAAAACTTGAAATAACAACAAATCAGTGGCGGGTGGCACAGGGCTGTTGAAGTAGGACACCGGCCCTCAATGCTACTTTCTGATAGCATGTTGAAATAAGAGGATTTTAATATGTACCATATTCTACTTAATGAAGCTTTCATTACAATGAACATTTCTCTTAAACGTTCATATCCTACTAATACTGCTTTTACTTGCACTCAAGCAAACTGACATATTTAATATTCTTGTACTGTATGTCAAGAAGACAGTGTCAACTTGCACAGAACTGTGACTATGTATGGAAATTCCAAATAAGCTCAGACAATGAATCTTGGCTTTTATTTTTTACCATGACGCATCCGCGTCATGGTAAATATCACTTTGGCAGTCCCTTTGCTTTCTCCATTTATTTTAGAAAACAAATCCCTTTTAGGGATAAAGTACCTGGTGGGGCTGCTTAATGGAATGGCTTTAGCACTACGCAAATAAACAGCTTGCATTTTTTTTTTTGGTGTGAGCTTGAGAGCGGGGGTGGAGAAGGCTTCGGGGAGTTGGAGGGAGGTGATTGAAAACCAAACAAAGAAAAGTCAAAGTGAAGATGTGTCTGTTGACTGTTTGGGCTGTGAGGGCTAGCGCTTCGTAAACTCTGAAACCAAGACCAAACGTTGGTAGGCAATAGTTTGCTTTGTTATTAGATTTAGACAGAGAGTATTAGCTCCCTGAGTCAGCAGTAAAATAGTGTTCACGGTGTGAACACAGCAGGGACAAAATAGAGGCATTGTTTTTCCCCTTTCCATCCAAAATCATGCAGTGATGGCTTTTCTTTGACCTTAAAAAAGATAGAATGGAAGGAAAGAAAAAGGGTGAATGTATGACCAGTGAAATATAAAGCAGAATGAGAGTGACATTGCTTTTAAATAGCTCAACATGGCGTTAAGATTAGTGAGAAATTGATGTTCCTATAATATGATAATTTCGCTCTTTAATTTAATTTAGTCAATTGCTCCAATCCCTGTTATACATTGTTGCCAATTACATCCCCATCATTTGCTGGTGTGTCCAATATATTATAGTGGTAAATATTTCAAATGTTAAATTAAAATTGGATACTTAAAAGATCCACTTGAACAAGCTGAACCCTTTTTTTCCTGATAGTGGCCTTTTCTTATAGAATACAGGTTTATTTAATCTAATCAAATGAAAAAAAAAGGGCAGTTTTTTATTTATTGACAAAAAATGTTTCCCCCTCTGAGTTCAGCCTTGGCTTCTGCGTTGTTTTCATGAACGTCTCCCTGGTTGGGTTAGAAAAAACCCAGGGCTGTTCTACTCTCTGAAAACAGGAATGACAAACACCATTAGCTGAAAAATTTCCATCTCGTTGCAACTATGTTATTGTTTACTTTAGCATACACGTCCTAATATGGTTGCCTCCCCGTTAAAGCAGCCCAGCGCAGAGCCGAGGGGCCCTCGAAGGGAGATGCTTTTAACTGCCACTTAGACAATAAGAAACAAATGTCACAGCTCCACAAAAAAGGGCCCAGCTTTCAGAGCCTTACTGTGCTTGGCCTCTGCGGTGCCTGGCTCAAACTCCCGTGTGATATTTATCCACTCCCCCCCCATACATGCCCTCACAATGTAGCCCCCCCCCCCACCCCTCTGTTTCTTTATTTGTGTCTGTATCTCCCCATCAATCTCCCTTGTCCCTGTCCTGGCGTTAGCTGTGTGTAGCTTGACTGATGGGTGTTTGCTGTGTTTAGGTATTTATCTGAGGGCAGGGGGTGGGAAGAGAGATGGTTTTGGAGCGCCCGTTGTCCCGATCTCCACAGCCCCTAGCAGAGGCCAGTTCAGCTGCAGGTCACGGCCCCGGGCCCCAGCACCGCTCCCGCTGCCACGTTTGAACTGGAGGCATCTTAGCGACACTTAGAAAGCACTTATTGCTCCTCGGATGAGATCATCTCGCTGCGCAGAGCCAGAGAATCCTGGTAAAACGAAGAACACAGATGGGGCATTCTAGAGGTTGTGCCACTATTGACTCCCAGTGTTTCCGAGGTGTGCCCAGGCATCCGCGGTACTGCTAAGGTTACTTTGACCAACCCCGCTGCCCCCCTGGATCCCCCAGGAGGACAGTGGTAATCCCTCCCATTTATTCTCGATGGAATGTCAATATATAGGCCATTACTGTAGGTAGTAGGGTCAGGCTACGCCGCTGTCGGTTAGCTTGGCAACAGGCTGAAACAGGCTGCTCCCAGATGCATGGGGTTTCTTTTTCCCCAGCTGGAGTGCGATGGCAGCCTCACCTCAATCCTAAAATCCTCACGTTTATGATATTTGCCCAGTATTATCTGTGCCCGTGGATGAATGGGAGAACAGACCATGAGGAATGTAGAAGGTCAGTCTTCGTGATTTGCACAGCACCGAGACAGAGAATCCTTGGGAAAATACCGGCCGGGATCAAACACATGTCGTGCGATATGTTCTTAACATTGACCTTTTGAATTAATGCATTTCACTTTTCCCTTTTGGCAAATGACACGTTGGATGTCAAATGGTTCTTTGTTTCCAACACGTTAAAAATGTAAGCAAATGAAGGGTTTTATTTTGAATAGGTGCAGTTTGAGAAGCATCGGCTGTTGAAGGGGATTTTTCAGGATCATGAAGCGCTATCGTTTATCCTAAATTCAATGGAACAATGTCATTACCAGACGTAAACCCGAGCCACCTGGGCTCCATTGTTATGGTATCAAGTTGGTAATATTTTCTTGGTCGCTAAGTGTCTAGTTTAAGTTCACATCATCAACCTGTGCTATGCCTGAGTTTCTGATGATGATATTTAGGGAATGATTTGAACAAGATACCACAGACAGAGAACATTAAGTTTATAACGTCCCTCTGCTTGAACAGCATACCACTGCAGCAGCGTGTATGACGCACACTATTACTGACAATTGCCGTTTTATTTTTTTTTAATAAAGGTTTCCTTGGTACTTTATGCTCAAGTTTTGTAACCTCTGTGTTCAAGAAATCCATCCAAAATCCATTAACATTACAATGTGATATAGCTACCTATCATACGCTTCTAAGATGCATTTTCTCTTTTCCAGATCAGTTTTGTACAGTTACAAGGTTTGCAGCGTCCGTTGCTGCAACAAAAGGTTGACTAAAGGCATACTGTATGTGCAGACATTGGATATATTTTGTTATCTCATAGCCACATAATTAGCTCTAACGAAATTCTAATTGCAATAATTGCTAATTATTTAAAATAATGTCATCGGGCAGATGCTTTTACCCAAAGCAACTCACGGTGAGAAGTTAAGCATTAAGGAGCAGGTAGGGGTTAGACATCTTGCTCAAGGATGCTTAAAGTTAGGGCGGGCATGTGAACCTAAAACCTTTCGGTTTACTGAAAGTTAGCCAGCCTAGCCACTAGGCTGTCCTGTCCGCTTTCATTTATTCATATATACAAAGATTATACATTATATATTTACATTTTAAGACCTAACATTGAAACATACATTTTATTTGAAAGTATTGCTTTGTTAAAATGCTTAACACAGGCCTAAATCTATGACTTCATTGCAATACTAGTGTTCTTTTGTTTGGTTAAATCTGCAGAGAAACAACATACCCTCTTTGACATTAATGAACTTTGTGAAGAGGTTGTTTACTGACTCCAAGGTCAGTTTCTGAGAAGGGCAGCAGGTTTTCTTGTAAACACATTCATAGCCCAAATGTGTAAACATTATATAAATGTATACAGGTGCTGCAGGGACGATTCATTTGAGTTTTTCCCCCTCCTTTGACCCTTTTCCCATGACACATTCATAAAGTCTGTGTTTGTGCTGTGTTGTGCCCGGTGCATTCTCTGTGGAAGTACTAAAAGGCAATATGTAAGCCAGCAAAAAGCAAAAGTTTTGCCTCACAAAGTGTAATGATGTGCCTACTGACAATATAAAGCTGTAAAGAGAGAGAGAGGGACAGAGAGAGAGAGAGAGAGAGAGAGAGAGAGAGAGGGTGAGAGAGAGAGAGAGAGAAAGGGGGTACTTCTGGGGGTATTAAATATGAATTAATGGAATGTTGCTCAGGCACATCTTCAGGCGTAGTGCAGTGTTGGAAAATAGAATTTATGTTGCCGGCTACTAGCCGTGAAGGTGCATTTTGGACTTAGTATCCTTTAATTAGAAGTGAGATATTAGCATTTCATAGGGCTTTATGCTGGGCGAGGGGATCGGCCGACCACTGCGCCTTCATTAGCCAGCTCCTCTGCAGTGTAATGAGCGCCTCCATTAGCTGATGGAGTGGATTTGCTTCTGCTCTACCTTGAAAAGGCACATCTTTTACATACTTCCAAGGGTATTTAATGGATTCCTCAATGAATAAACTAAAATGTGACTTCTTCAAGATTTGACAAGTGCATTTCTGAGCATGCACACCGCTCGCTGCTGCCATTTTCTTTCAATTGGGGGGGGGGGGGGGTGGCTTATGAGTTGTTGTGGTGAGGTAAAAAAGGGGGCTATGTGGGGGGGAATTATATTTTATGGGGGAGGGAGAGAGGGGGGGTTAAGGGGGTGACTTGTGTTTCCAAATGCTCAGCATCGGAATTGACTTTGCACACCGTTTAGTGCATCATAAATTGTGAATTATATCAATGACGCGGGGACGCGAATAGGTAATAGCGGCAGATCAAACCAGAGAAATATGACTGTTGCCTCCAGACACGGGCACAGAAAATAAGGTGTGCATGATTTGTGCCCGAGGAAGTGCTTGGTTCCGTGCGTTGTAGCGCTGCATGTTGCGATTCGCCATGCTTATCAGGGAGAAATGTAGGACAGCCAGGAGTGAATAAACCTTCATCTGCATACACCAAATGTGTGAGTAAGAAGGGAGGTGTGTTTTTTTTCTTTTTTCCTTGCGATTATGGAAGTCTCCCTAAGCCGTCAGCCGTCGCTCAGGTCTCTAGAATCAGGCGGTGAAGTGATTAGCATTTTATTGATGAGCTCCTAAAGTGGCAAGTGTGGGAAATTGGATCTTTGATCTCCTTGGGTTTGGGAAATACAACCTGAGTGTGTGGAGCCTGCCAGGTAAGAACAGCCCATGCCTGCCTGCTCACTCCCCCCTCCCCAAAAAAACACACACACACACACATTCAGCCCCCAATCACACCTTACACGCGCACACACAGACCTGGTCGCCTGGGAACCCCCCATTCCCACCACCACCAGCACCACCCCTTCTCCAAAACACATATTTGTTTTGGATGTTTTCAATGAGAGTCTACACGGTGATTACAGATGTTCATTAACAAAATTGGGTATTTGTTTAGAACTTTAACCAATCACTTTGATATGCTAATTACAGCGTAATTTAATTTGAGCCCTGTAATGATGATGCTGTTATTATGGACATAAATGATGCAGTTAAGAAGAGAGTAATCTCATTTGCATACTGTACATGCCAGTAAATTAAGCCCTTTCCCTGCCTGGCTTCAGCTTTAATTTTCCACTCCTTTTCACACGGCATCCCTCAGCCCCTGTGCCTAATAGCAAAGCAGGCCGTTTGATGTTGGAGAGACGCTTCCTCACACTAAATCTAGTCACAATATGTAATACATAAAGGCCCTCATTATCGCTCTTAGGTGATGCATTAATACGCCAAGGAGCTGTTCAAAGCTTTGTAGGGATACACCAAAAAAATTTAATGAAACAGCTTAGTCCCTGGCCGCGATTGTATGCTAACATTCCCAGTAAACAGCTCATAGTTAGGTTGCAATAACAAATCAATAATGAAACTCCACTATGCCTTAATCAGAGAGGTCTTCAATAGACATGCCTGTTTTTGATATTCCTCCTCCTCCTTTGAAAGCAAAAGATGAAGGGTTTGTTCACATATTTTCAGCCGGTATAAAATCTTTAATTGAAATAAAATATCTTTAATATCTTTAGAGTAAACGATTTGCAGTGTATAGGTTTCGTGTGCCTTTTGATTTCCATTTAAAAGTGTTCCGGTGTCTAGCCGAGGAAGAACGCTGGCTTGTTGATAAAGGTGTCCTGTCTTCATTAGCGAGTCAGTGAGCGCCCGGTGTTGTCTGATGTTTGCTGCGAGAGGGTAAACATGTTTGTCATACAGAGATGTATTTATGTTGATCAAACACATGAATGGGGACATGCTGAATGCTAAGGACTTTGACATCCCTGCCTGGGATGTCTAAACTTTCCCTTTTGTCTCCTGCTTTGCAAACAGTCTTATGTTCCCTTTGTGTTTTAAAGGCCGGTTAGAGAGCGTGCTTGATGGAGTTTTAACACTGACAATGGAATTGCCCTTCGTTGAGAATGCTCCCCCATTTTGGACCATAAAGAATATAATTTTTCTGCTAGCCAATTTTCTCTGTTAGTCTCTAATTGGCTACATAAATCTCATCCGTTGAGGGTGAGAAATGTTGCGGTGTCACAGAGTGTAATCTTCACCCTTATTTACCAATTCATTAAGATTCATTGATGCAGGATCGGTGAGAGGAAATGACAACATAAATCAGGCCTCCAACATAATGACCCTAATCAGTTGGGAATTGCAGAAAATGTCATGATGAACTATGTCCTTGTATTAGTGCCACTGTACATTGTCACTGTGCTGCTTCATGAGTGGAACACATCCTCCTGACCTGGGGCCTCATTATAGAAACTTCTTAAGTCCGAAATCCTATCTTATGTCAGTTTAGGAGGACATTTAGGATTTTTGATATCACAGAAACATGTTTCCTAACTGCTTTTAGGAAAAAACCCTAACCTATCTTAGGATAGAAATTTAGCTATTACAGAACCGTCCTAATTTAGGGATTTCCCAAGTTAGGAATCCTAAGTCAGGGCAGCATAGGCCCGGTCCTAAATTAAAAATAACTGGCAGCAGCACTCTTGTTAGGTCTGTATGGCGATGAAGACGAGGAACATGAACACAGAGATGTAATGACTGAAAGCCTACTCAAACCGTATGAGGACACTTTCAATTTCCCGGACCATGATTTATTGGGTATGTATACAAAGTCTCTGGTCTATCAACTTCTAGTCTATCAACTTCTTTAGTCCTTAATAGCAGTGAGAGCCGTTGATATTATGACTTGTCCATCTCGAGCAGCCTACCGGTACATTCTAATCAAAGATACAGGCAGTCTTGTGTACATTCTAAGCACAGATACAGGCATGACAGGACTACTGCCTTAAGTTAAGATATGATAGGAGGTCTGAGATAGGATGGGACACAACCATGAGTTTAGGAATTTCCTATCTTTGAAACTTAAGATAGGACAAGCAGTTAAGATATTTTTCTTTAATAAGGCCCCAGAGGAAGGGGGGATTATGGGTATGAACAGTTATATTTTAGTGGCCACTGATTGGATGCCTACCTTTCCAATTAACTGTATCTTGAATCTAACAGCTGTTGGACCAGCAACTAGCTCATTCAAGTGAATAAGTGAATAGAGGCATTGCGATAGGTTATGTAGGGTATATTATGTATGCTTGTCTTCATATGCCGAGCCAGCAACGTGCTACGTTGTGTCTTATATTGAAAATGTGCAGGTCTGGTGAACGTTAAGCAGCTATTGACCATTGCGTTCTGTTAGGTGAGATAACAGTGGAAGTGAAATGGACGTTGTATTTCCGCACACCGTTTGTGTGTAAAGAGTAATGATTGTGAGACTGGATAATCAATATCTTAACCTAATCACTATTTGACTAACTCAAAACAAACAAAATAGAAGCTCTACGTCATTCGTGATTCGTCGTAGGGAAACATTTGCCATTGTATACTGTACATAAATTGGATTTACTAGCTTTGTTTTGTGAGTTATTTTAGTTAATATATTTGTTTCTGAGTGATTACTTAATGTGCACCAATTAGCGCCATCATTGCTATGCAGTAACTTTGGTTTACCACAGATTTTACCAAGTGCCAAACAGAGCTACAAATCTCTCATCCACTCTCCCTGAAAAAGACATTTTCCAGTGGCACGGCTACAAGTTGTCAGTTCTCATAGGAAGTGTGCAATTGGGTGAGTTTACGTTCCCCCAAAAGACACGAGTTCTAATAATGTTGTCCTCATATGGTTTAGGCCACAGTATTAATTAGACAAGTTGGTGGAGGCTAACCTTGGGTTCCCTAGGAAAATGCATCTGACACGTTTCCTTACCCACAGGAATGGCTCTTACATGGATTCTAGTGGAAAAAAAAAAGATTAAAAATACGTGACACACTTTAAGTAATGTTAAAACAATAAGTGCTTTTGCAGATCCCCTAGGATGCTGAAAGATTGAAGTCAGTGTTTTTCTTTGGGCATGCGTTGTTTGACAGGTCTAATTGGTAAGATGAGCTTGAGGGAAGCGGGGTCCTTCTTTTCCCATGCACCGGGCCCTCGGTCAGAAAAAGGAAAAAAATAAGGAGGCCCCTTGTCTCCCGATGTGCGTCCTCTCGCTGTAGTGTTAATGGGCCTGGGCCACATGTGAGGCAGATTATCAAAGTCAAATGAAGGAGTGTCGCGGCGGAATTTGTGGCGACCCGCTCCTAAAAGCGTCTCCGCAGCCCAGAATTGCTATTCCATTCATGTACAACCAGATTTAAACTCATTAGACTTCTCTATTTACTCAGTCTCCATCGGCCCTTGTTGTACTAAAAATACCATGGCCTGCCTTACTTTGGCACATTCCTTCATTGTCTATGCACAGCAGGCCTTTGCACCAAGGTGTATCTCAGACGGCTTCATGCTACGGAGACTAACTGCTTTGTGTATTTTACCAAATTATGGATCTACTTAGGTTCTCCACTGGAGAGTCTGCCTTCTGCTGGCGTTCCTATTGTTAATTTATCTGGGCTTACAGCGTGGTAATAGGTAGATATATTCACAAGAATCATCATACTCGCCTTCGCTGGGATGCCGAGCCCGTTTTCCACTGTTGTTGCTGTAGTAATAGGTTTGGATGTAGATTTCATGCTTGAGATTCCTATTATAGTCTTCTCAATGCGTCATAAATATGTGTTTGGCAGCCCGGGCCCTTCTCTTTGCCTTTCTACATACGGGGTAAATGGGTTTGAGGGTCCAAATGAAATGATTATGACAGTTACTTTGGGAGTAGAGAGACAACACAGTCAAGACCGCGGGGAGGGAAGCCTTACTGGCTGGCTTCAGCTTAGCAGATGGCAAGTTGTTGTACGCATGAAAAATTCATGCTCAAGGTGACGTGCAGCTTGAAATTCCCCAAACTAAATCCTCTACAACCGTTTCTTTTCTCTTTTTTTTTTTTTGGTGAATGCTAGTTTTTAGACAGGGAGTCATTGGCTCCAGCATACGGAGGAACACATGGTAAGCGGAGTTCATCAAGTCAAACTGTATGCTTTGTTCCGAAAACAATACAATTTGATACATTTATATAAAATTAGCGAGCCAAGTGACTAATTTGTTTTAGGATAAACTACAGAGAGTAGGATCCTGTTTATTCATTGTTTTTTAATGGTGCCCTGGTGTTGGGAGAGTGAGCTTCAGGGCCCTCAGCCATCTTTTGTTATTTCCATGAAGCCAGTTAGTGAATAATTGAGGGAGGTAAATGTTTAACATGTTGTTACAAGTTCCTCACCGCGGCATTGCAAAGACCCACTGTTTGTTGGGTCTACAGAAAATGTTGTTGCTCGTTTGTGAGTCTTGTGGTCCACCTTGTTGCCATCCAGCCCTGTGACCCCCCACCCCCTCCCTATCTTGCTCACATTCACGGTGGCTTGCTAACAGCTGCAGCGCACCAGCTTAATGCCTCTTCAAATGTCAGAATGACTGTTTGTTTATCTTGAGTTCTGGCTCTGTTTATCCTAGTCCGAGCTACATTTTCATCGACCTTGATTCCCTAAAGCTTGCCCCCCTTCTCACCCTTCAGCAAACCTGTTTACTCTAGACCTGCCCTGACTGTCACCTAGGAAATCGGTTGATCATTCCACCTGGTTAATATTAAATGGCTCCTGCAAGGAGATGTGTTTGTTCATAAACACAAATCCCAGCTCCTCCTGTTTACTGTAGCCATGGCAGCAATCACTTATTAAACAAACAGCTGCTTTTGTATGCCAGTGTGAGTGGTCTGCCTATCCCCCTTACAAGGTCTGGAGAGAAGTTATTTTCTCGAGTTGAGTTGAGCCCTGG
Organism: Percopsis transmontana; assembly: GCA_025447815.1. Classification (NCBI taxonomy): domain Eukaryota; kingdom Metazoa; phylum Chordata; class Actinopteri; order Percopsiformes; family Percopsidae; genus Percopsis; species Percopsis transmontana. Next base: position 740,499 of record JAOEHI010000020.1, read on the forward strand.
CTTCAGGGGAGGAGGTGTAGGTGGTGTTTGTGTGTGTGTCTGTGTGTGTGTTTGTTGCCACATAAATGCGTCCCTTATCTCTGACTTTTGGTTTAAGTGACCGACAAGATTACAGGGTTGTTTGGTCTTAAGTCTCCTTCAGTGTAATGTCACCCCCCCACCCCTTCCTTGAAGGTTCTTCTTCATGGCCCAGCCGGTGCAGTACTAGGAGAGTTGTTTGCTATGGCCTAATTTTGATATCTCTGAGCTTATAGACCAGTGGTTGTCAAAATGGCAACTGGTACACCCCGAAGGGTTTCATAAGATGCTCTATGCTCTATGCTTTATATTTTTGATAAACTTTTTTTGTCTTTGTTTGTTTTGTTTTAATGTCATTATGTTATGCTGTTCAAGTTTGCGACCACCAATGCAGCTGTGTGCACTAGGAGGGTCTCAAACTCGAGAACGGTTTGAAAACCCCTCAAGCCTTATGATCCTAAATGTTTCATATGACCACACATTACTCAGTGAACTGCACCAGTAGGTTAGACTCCCTCAACCTTTACCTTTGCCCAGGGTCAAGAATAGGTTTTGAGTTAAAAAAAAAATTGTATTATTATCTTGAATGTTTAACTCTATGTCAACAGGAAAAACCATAAGACCATTAAATATATTTTAAAAAATCTCTCTCTCTCTCTCTCTCTCTCTCTCTCTCTCTCTCTCTATATATA
>JAOEHI010000020.1:743624-762350 GCA_025447815.1 Percopsis transmontana
AAAGAAGTGGTTCATAGGGGGGTAAACTAGGAACCACTTATTTTCACTAGGAGGTGTGTGTCCCTCTCTGCTTTCATTTGCACTGTGGGGGGGGGGGCGGGCGCGCGGGGCGGGGGGGCGGCCGCCGCGCCCGGCGCCCGCCCCGGCCCCGCGGGGGCCTTAGATGGGAGTCGTCGCTGGTTGGTTGCCTCCCCATCCCACAGTATCCCGCTTTGCTCACGCCTTGTTTAGAAAATCCCATTATGGAGGGAGGCTGTGCCAGACTGGAGGGGTGAGCCAGGTCAACATCTGTCTGGAGGGAGAGGGGGGCCCCTACAGTACACGGGGGCCCCAACACAGCACAGACAGACCCTGAGAGTGGGGGTGGGTAAGGGGTGGGGCGGGGGAGTGTGACACGCAAGTGAACCAGCGCAGGCTACAGTGTTGGATGACTCACTCACAAGGAGGGCCTCTCCCCCCCCCCGCCGGCCTGCCGGTGTGCGCACGCAAACCCCCGCCCCGCTGCAGTGTGGGGATGATTATACTGCGCCGCACTGTTTCCACTGGGCATATCCCACAACTGCTACTGGCGGTAATGGAACCGTCACCTCCCCCTGACCCGCCGTGCGGTTGAACCCAGCCGCCCCGGCTAGCGCTGTTTAATTTGTACAAAATGAGCATCTCGCTTAGGCTCTGGAAATCTTCTAGTGTGACAAGTTTGTCAACCCCGATGTGCTAACCGCCAGGCTGGCAGCATCCCCCCCACCCCCCCATGCGTTTCTGGGTGTCTGTATCACGCGGGGGGGCCCACATATTAACTCACATTGGCCCTGCTATTACGAGCCTTCAACTCAACCCCATAAATCTGCATTTTAGTTTTAATTTTCACCTTCGTTCACGACGAGGCCCAGTGTTTTAAAGGCGTTTATTCTGCTTCATATAAATAATTAATCAGCCACGTTAATTGGCTTCTGCCTGACTTGGTCAGCTTCATTAACCGAGAGAGGCCTACGACCAGACACACAATAGATGGAAGTCACTCTCAGGAACATTAGCCCTGAAGAAATGGGGCAGGGGGTGGAGGTCGGGGATGTCTTATATCTTTTTTTGTATTTCATTATTGTTTAGTCATTTTTCTGTCAACACAAATGTTCACATGAAGCACAAATATCATGCTTCACTTCACTTTGTTTTTGCCGCTATTTGTGAATTATCCTTTTGAGCACAATTAAGTTATGATGGTCAACTTTTTTTCCCAGCAATTTGAAGTGGTTTATTTATATTCATAGGCTGTATCTTGGTGTTAATTGAGCGCCCCTCAAGGATTTGACTGCTTATACGCACAGCCTCATATTGAATGTTTCTCATGGAGATCCTTTGGCAGGCCCCACACACTTGCCCTGTTTCCCATTAAAAAGCCATTCTGCCGTGGTTCTTCTGGGAGCCGTGCGAGTAAATATATCCATTTCCATAGAAAGTGTTTTGTTTTTGGAGGGCCTGTTGTTTTCTTGGGCTCCCTTGCTCTCGCTCTCGCCCCATCCCACCTCTCACAAACACACAGACACACACAGGACTCGTGTCCCTCTCCTGCTTAGCAAAGGACGGTGTCATCTGCGATTGATCCATGCCGGAGACCAGCGTACGTCCTCGTGTACGCTACTAGCAAACAAACAAGGGAGCACAAAAAGCCAATAGGGAAACCTGTGCTAAAAGGGAAATTGTGTGGGAAGGATATGACACGTGTTTATAGTTTGGCCCAGGGTTGAAACGCGACCTCATCGCTGTGTGTTTTAACAGCTGTGTCGTCCTCTCTCTCTCTCTCTCTCTCTCTCTCTCTCTCTCTCTCTCTCTCTCTCTCTCTCTCTGTCCTCTCAGGTTTTTAAGTCATGATGCAAGAATCTGGGACAGAGGCAACGAGCAACGGCCCAGCCAGTCAGAACGGAGGAGCGAGCGCGGAGGGCGGAGCCAGAGAGTGCCAGCCCAAGAGCGCCACGCCGTCGGTGGAGGTGACCACAGTCGACCTCCTCCATCTCCAGCAGCACCAGGTAAACCAGCTTTCCCACCTGTCTCTTTTACGCAACCATGTCAACAGCAGGCCCGGAGCCCCCCCCCCTCTTAAAGTGCTGCTTAATATTTAATCCCACTCCAAAGTACATCTAGTACATAAACACATTATTATTATTATTTATGTATATTGGGGTATTTTTAATTTTTAAACAGGGGTTAGTGCTCGCGCTCTGTGACTCCGTGTTTGGTTGCCACCGTGTTTATTGTAGCATACAGCATCTGCATTTTGGTAAAATATTAATCAAGATAGTCGGACATGTTTTAAGTGTGTAGGTGCGACAGAAATCCTTAGACAGTCCGGGCGCTCCGGTGTCCAATGCGATGCAGTCCCCCCCCCCCCGGCTTGCTGTAAACATGTCTCACACACTCAACTAATGCCACACTCCGCCATGTCCAACCAATGAGGCGGCGAGAGGCACGCTGGCGTTATTGTTGGTGAAGCCCAAAACATTTTCACCCTGGCAGACTTGAGGCAAACAGACATGCTCTTTCTGTCGGTGTCAGTGTTATGTGTGGCACGCGTTCAGCGCGTTTTAAGGCGGCGGCATTGAAAAGATCAGCGTGTCTCGTGTTCTCTTGGCCTATCTGGCAGAATGACTGGGCTTGCTGTCAGGAGCTGTTTTGCGATGATGCCCAGGCCCTGTGCTGCTGTCTGCTGTCACCGCACATCCATCAGCTTTTATGTGCGGAGGGAAACCATTGTAGCAGAAGGGACAGAGTTTACATTGAGAATGGGAGATATTTCACTTAGAGGTACACTCCTCAAATCCGTTATAGTGCCCCCCGAATACCCCAATTTCTGCCTCCGCTCACTATTCATCTTTGAAACAAAACACATAAAATTGTGTCCGGCTGTGGGGCAGGGGTAGAGAGTGGTGTGAGCCTCATGTGTTTGTTCTCATGTGTTTACTTGATAATAGAAAAGATGTTATAGAAATGGGGCGAACATATAGATTTCCACTCATGCGTATGTATAAAGACATGCCGTGCGTTAGGTAGCTACAGAGACATGTTGTAGAAGAGACAGACCACTTCAAGAATCCTGAATAGAACTCTATGGGAGTCCGCAACGCCAAAGATGGCGGTTGGATGCACATACCCCGCCCCTCCCCCCAAAGAGCCAATCGTCTGCTTTATAACGGCCGAACCGGGAAACCTATTAAGCCAATCGTGTGGTTGCACTGACCTTGCACATGCGTAGTAGAAATAACATGTGGGAACAAAAGCTTTTTAAACCTTATTTTGGGGCAAAGTTGCCAAAGCGTTTTTTTCGTAAGCGTTTTTTATCCGATTTCACTAGTGATTCTATACATGCAGTTTTGAAAGTGCAGTTATGACTCTCTCCCCATTCATGTCGATAGAGTCTTGTTAAATGTGTGCAAATTTTTTTTTTTACCAAAGCACTTTGGTAGCTAGCCCTTAGCACACCTGCGCCGTCACTCTTTGTAGCATATTGCAGCGCAGTAGGGCGCAGGAATGTCTATAGCCGATACCCGGGGGATGGGCCCACCTGTAATTATGCTTAACCCCTACCTGTTCCTTAATACTGAACTTCTAGCAGACGCCACTCTAAGCCACTTTGGATAAATGTGTCTGAATGAGCGAAAGTTTTTTTTGTTGCTGCGGCTGACTTACATTTCAGATCAAGAGAAAAGTCCAGAGCAGTGTTGTCAGCCTTCGTCCCGCTCCCCAGCTCCCCTGTTCCACCTTCAGGCCTTCCCAGGTCTCTTATCTGTCCTCCATCACTCAGCCTCCAGTCCCGCCCCCCCTCCCTCCCTTTGTCCCTGTATCCAGCTCCAAGAGAGCATGCCGTCGGTGAGAAAATCACCGCCATGCGGAATTCATTACTGCAGTAGTCACACAAAACCGTGGATAACATTTCAATAACTGCAGGCCACAGTTGAGTAAATAGTTGCGCTGAAACTTAATTCCTGTTGACTTTTCCTTCATTCTACGCCAGGGGCGCATTCTGATTCGCTCCACCAAGACAATGAGGGCTGCAACTGTGATGAATGTGACGCAGGCGACGGGGAGAGGGGGGGGGTTAGGGCAGTGTCATGGGTGCACACTTGACACCAGAGACAGAAGGAGAAGCCTTCCCTCTAGACTACAGCCAGCCATCCAAGGATGGCTCCTGTTTCTATTCACCCAGAAAACACTCACTCTTCACGGTCTTGGCCTTGGCTCATTTGAAGAAAGAAAGAAAGAAAGAAAGAAAGACAGAAAGGCTCCTTTAGAAAAGAAAATCAGTTTATATTTTCAAATTTCCAATAAACTGTTTATTCTGTTTATGACAGTGCCGTTCTCCCTCTTGACTTCTAAATACAAAGTGGTTTAATTTCTACGCCTCCCATAACAAATCCCATGGTTCATTTCTGCAGCCCCACAGTTGAGTTGAAATGGAGGGAGGCACATTAATTGTTCTGTGTGATAAATGGCGCATGGCTGGCGATGAAGGACGAGATGTCTCACTCTCAGCTCCTGACACTGGGCTTTGATAGGCTACTTACCAGGGAAGGCAGACAGGAAGGCAGTCTTTTTCCCATTAGACGAACCCAGGATTTTCACTCATGCACCATGAACCATGTTAATTGTCCCCCGGGCATTAAGATCTCCGCTCAATTACTTGATAACTTTTTTTTACTTTTTTCGTGGCATTTCACAGTCTGTCTTATTTGTGGCTCGCGTTAATATGAAGCTAACTGATGCACTAGGGGTTTTCTGTTCTCTTTCTTTTGTCCTTTGTTCTCCGTGAAACATCCAAGAAGACTCTATCCCTTTAGGTGATGCAAAAATCAATCTAGAATTTTCTCTGACTCAAAGTGCGAATGTATTAGCGTCCCATGAGTCAGTAGCAACAACAAACCTGGCAGTGGCATATCATTTGTTCTTATTAGGGAACATAACTATGAAAGACAGTGCTCATTAATAAAGATGGGGGATGAAATAATTGTAATCTGTTTGATCATCTTGAGGCTGACAGGGGAATTCATCTTGTGGACTAGCCAGATTTGGGGGAAGTGGACCATAAGCTTGATTTAAGCATCTCTATTAGTAAGTCAAATACTGGTTTTTAATAATCGAGGTGGGAAAAAAATGTGGTCCCCTCGCTGTTTCTCTTTATTCTCTTAGTTGTTGATCAAGAGATAACACTTTTATGAACTTTTATGTTCAAGCTTGAGTAGCGTTGTTGTAAACAATTTATTACATTCCAGTTGTTAAAAATGTGCTTTTACTTGTTTTTACTTGTTTTACTCTGTGCGTCATGTCTGGCAGTTACGGTTTTGTTGATTGATGCAGGCCATGGTTTCATAATGCCTTTTAAGGCCCGTTCCCTTATTGCTGTCTGTTGCTTGTGTAAAATACACAAATATGTCTTTTCTCTCTTACAACAACCAAAATAATCGCTGTGAAAACATGTCTGTGTTTGCCAAACAACACTTGAATATGCCTCTTTGAATATAGATTTTCTTTGCACATTGCAGAAGTTGTGGTTTTGAGCTCGTCCTCATGAGGAAGTGAAGATAGGAGAGAAAATAAAACAAAAACACAACTATAAAAGTGTAGCATGTCAGCAATAAATGTGTGCGTTATATTTTTTTTTTGTAGTCATTTATTCATTTTGCAAACAGGAAGTTGTGTCGTTAAAAAGGGTGCGCCAAGAACACCAGCTGTAGCCATGTAAACAGACACGGCCACAGGGGTGAGGTTCTACCAGTGCTATAAAACAGTTGTCTTTCTGGCCCCAATACACGGTGCTGTAATGTATGGTCAGTTTCAGCACTGGCCTTTGAAGGATCACAGCGTTAAGTGAGAAGTCAAACCCTCTCGATAAAACAAACAAACAGTACTAGATTGATGAACAATTTTTACGTTTACTTTACACAACCCCCTCATGCCCCACTTCATCTATGAGCCTATTCTTATTTAATAGCATAACATATACCATCATTTTATTTTTAAATATATAAAACACAGTGAACACAATTGAAAAATGCAAAATCTAAATCAAAAAAGTCCCCCAAAATCATCTGCTGTGGTTTCCTGACCCGATTTTTGACTTCTCATCTCTGCTGTCCCCTCTGCCAGAGCTTCCTGTGTGTGGCGTGTACATAGGGAGAGACACACGTGGCAGAAATGGCCATGTAGGCACAGCGCAGGTTGTATGTTTGCATAATGCAAAGCCTCACATGGTCCCTGGCCTGTGGGAAGGTGAAAATATTTGTCTCAGCTGGCAGTGGTGAACTCTGCACTGTCGGGCTTGGGTTGTGTGTGTGTGTGTGTGTACACTATTTCATACTCGGACCGTACAGAAAGACAAAGACAGGGGTTGCGGTGGGTCTGGAGTCAACAGTTTGAGCTAATGGTCAGACTCTCGCATGTCCAAAGAGCGAGGTTAACACCGCGCAGCTAGGAGCAGAGATCCTCTCACAGCCTCAGATCTCTGCCCACCGCAGAGCAGAGGGAGAGGCCATACCCTCGTTTAAATCCATTGTGTGTCTGTGCAGCACTACTATCTGACACTTAATGAAGGCTGGGTCTCACACACACACACACACACACACACACACACACGCACACACACACACTCATATGCACACTCGCGTATAGACCCAAATTCGAACGCAAATGTACATGCGCTGTAAGATTTGCACACATTGACATGGGCAGAGAGCTCTCAGGTATCTCTGTGTAAACTGTTCGTATTGTCAAGACAGGGCCAGGCTCTGACTTATTGGAAAATCTGGCGAGAAAGATAACATCAGTGTTATGACACTGCATATTGCCCTAAATTGCTTTATTGGTAAAATGATAGTGCTCGTCCAATTTGAATAATTTCATGGAATCCCTCACAGAACAGTTTAATTATGTTATCACACAACTGGCAACATCTGTCTTTATACTGCGGCACATGACAGTTTTATTACAGGCTGAATTTCTTTGCTGGTGCTGGCAATTGATGTGCGATCTGATTAATAATCACACAGATGGAGGTGAAAATTCACCAGTAATGCGCTGGTATGTGGGGGAGAAAAAGACGGCAAACTTGTTATTACGATGCCGAAAAACCGCAGCGTGTTTCACTGTAAACCTCATCTCCGAGGCCCGAGCCCCTCCTAGTTGAACCATATTGGATTTTGGAACACAACTAATTGATACGTGCAATATTATTCTCCACGGGAAAAGAATCTGTTTAGGCTAGGCGTTCCTTTTGACAAATCTCTTTTTGCCGTTGTCTCGGGGAGGTAAAGAGCCTCTCTGTTGTCTCGTGGACAGGCTTCCAAAATGGCCAGCACATGAACTCATCCATTTTGTTGAGTCTATCTCCAGCAGGTCCTTTCCGAGTGGAGAAGGATGAGACACAGGTCGTGTTCGTGCCCAGCCCGGAGTTTAAAATAGTCCCACGTTCCATGGGTTGACATCCTGTTTACACACCCACCCAGGGCTGTACCATGTGGGCAGGGGGAGGAGGGGGGGGGCATCAGAGTTGCTTTACAATGAGGTAATCACAGTGCCTCTTCACGCCCACACACACTAAGGTGTGTGTGTGTGTGTGTGTGTGTGTGTGTGTGTGTGTGTGTGTGTGCTGCCGCCCCACCCTAGCCCACATGAAGGAAGACCAGCGGGAGGGGGGTTCTCGTCAGAGGGGGCAAAGAGAGATCAAGAGAGTTCACACGTAGCATGGTCAATGGTGGTTCTGCCTAACCCTTAATTTCCCTTTTCAGCTCCCTGTTTAAAAACACATCTGGGGTGGGCTTGCGTGTGTGTGTGTCTGCATGCGTGCGTGCGTGCGTGCACTTGTAAGAGCATCTCCTACGTAAATGGCGTGCCTGTATGCTGGTATCATAAGGGAAAGTGAAGTGGCGCCCCGGTGGTCTTTGATGGCCGTGCGTGGCCGTGCGTGGCAGCGCTGGAGTGGGCAACTCTAAACTTTGAGCAGGTGTCCAAAGGCGGTGGGTGCAAACATAACGCATGCGTTATGTTTGATTTTAGCCAATACCCACATCCCCTCTGGACAAGCTGTAAACCAAGACGTACACTCCCAAAACACACTGCACCCCCTGCACTGCACACACACGGGCACAGAAGACTCATTTGGCCCTGTTTAGCCGAGCATCTTGTGTGTTTAGCGTTGTAAATAAGTAACTGTTTTAACAGAGCCTCGGGAGACTGTGGGTGGGAAAGTACAAGCTCAGACATGACTGGTTTTAATAGCCATTGTCAAAACACGGTTTCAACCAAAACCCCTCCTTCACTGGATTGGAATGTTTACATTTAGTCAAATAATAATGCCATTTCTGGCAGAAAACAATTATTTTAGGATGCCCGATTTGACCCAATTTATTAAGGATAGAGTGAAAGAATGCACAATTCCTCCTGGGAAAACATTCAAGTGCGGTGCTTATCCATTTTTAATGAGAGCTCTACTTAAAAAACTTCATAGAATTAATATGTATCACCGAAGTCTTCCCTGCACAGAAAACTTCAGGGTAATTAATATTCATAGGCTGTGCTTGTTAACACACCCAATGCTAGTGCAATGTAGATCCAATTAACATAGAATGGGCCCCTAGGAATTGGGCAGATAAGGGTTAAACGAGCTGTTGAAATTGAAACCGGGACCGTCTCCTCTTAAAACACTTATTTGTTTCAATAAGCTCTAATCCGTGTTGCGGCATTCCTCAGATTAAGGTATCTATTGGATGCTCGAGGACAATTTTGAATGGAGGGGGGTACCAAGGGCTAGTTCAGAGAGAGATATACATACAGAGCTGGCTTAATGTGAAAGCTCTGTAGTGAGACTAGTCTTTTATTTCTTATTCATAATCTCCCGGCACAGCGCAGGTAGTGGACGTCAGTGTTCATTCACGCCGTCATCCTCCAAGCCGGCCGGCTGACAGAGGGAGAGGGAGAGACGGAGAGGGAGAGAGAGCGGTGGTGGGCTCAAAGGGCTAAGTGACGAGAGTGAAATGGCTGTTTGGTGCCCGCCGCCCGTCTGTTAGCACACAGCCCTCAGATATTGGTCCCCAGAGCATGCTCAGACAACTGTGGCCCGCTGACGTCTGGGCTGCTATTGCATTGCACACCAGCTGCAGCCGACTGTAAGGATTGAGGAGGAACACAGAGAAATACAGCATGTCTGCCCTGGAATCTGTCTCAAGCCAATCTGACGTAAACGCAGCTGAGCCCAACTCCAAGCTGGAGAACTTTTCTTATTTAGTAAAGCTATTAAGTCGGCCTCCATAGCATCTCTTGTGAGCCACAAGGTGCTTTCTGTGTCGAATGGCTGCTGCACGACAGGCACTAACCACTGAAAGAAATGATGCCTCCGCTATAACAGACAGTCTGGAGTTTTCCAGAGTGGAGACGGACAGGCAGAAGCTAGGGTCCTCCCTCCCATCTCTTTTCCTAACGACATTAAAATGACAACAAATGACAACAAATGACACCAAAAAAAGAAAATAAAATATATTTTTGGGTGTTTTTTTTTTGCGGCATAGGTTACAATATAAATCACCCATGCTGGCGATCAAATGAAGTTAAACGTGTGGACCGCGCAGGTATATTTGATCGTTTGACGTGCGGTCGCCCATCCACGTATGTATCTGTGATTAATAGATACATAGGCGCGCCCCCCCCGTGTTGAGGAGTGACGTGGCCTCTATTTAAGAGAAAAATGGTGCAGGCTGCCTTGCGCTCGCAAGGAGCTGAACACCATTTAGAGAATGATACGCAGCGATGGGATGTCTCGTCATAAATAAAAGTGATGGCACCCTCACATCCTGTGAATGGCACGTGCTATAAATACTTAGCCAGGCCACAAGCAACGATTCCCATCAATCTTCACTTTTTTCCTCTATTGGAGAAAAAAAAGATTTATGTATACACACACACATATGTATATATATATATTTAAATATATATATATATATATATATATATATTTAAATAGACAATAAAAACAAATGTTTTTCCTCCCAAAGCGGGCAAAGTGTGTGGCTCCATTGCTGTGGGTTGCAATGCTCTGTTGTTATTTGCTTGTTTACAGCCTTTGACATGATGTAATGGGATGGCTGCGAATGTACTAGCCGGCAAATGGCACAGAAAATAAGGCGGCCCTTTATGTCTCTTCACCCCCCACCCCGCTGTTTTTCCTCTCCATCGGTGACCTGGGAATACGCTCTGCGTTTGACTGAAAGAACATGAGCCCTGACTATAAGGAAAAGGTTTTTTTTTAAATTTATTTTGCATTTAGGTATTCCCCGGAGGTGATGGTGGACAGATATCTTGGTCCCTGCGTGAAACTGCAAATGGGAAATCTAGCAGAAAGAAACATTTTGGACCATTTTCTGCTTGATTAGAGCTGGATGTCGCGCCTTAGCAGGCAGCGAGTTGTCGTGAGGCAGCACTGCTGCTTCTGGGCAGATGTTTGAGAAGGAGTTGTGAGTGTGAGTGCATTGTTTATGGACTGTTTACCCGTAAACAAGTAACAGACAACAGAGATGAAGATAATAATCGCCATTATATTGTACCCCAATAAATACATTTCTCAGTGAAGTGTAAAGCTATTTTTCCCAGCAAAATTAGCATAAATACAGAACAGTAACAAAAAGGCTCCAAGCAAAGATTACGTATGCCATGCATACGTAATGAACACAGTCTATGTAACGTAATGTATGCAACTATTGTCAGTGAATATGCATCCTATTATATGGTCTTCAGGGCGTTTGTTAATGTGCATGTCGGGAGAGACGGTGATACAGAGATACATTTCCCTAATGTCTGCACTTATCGACACGACTTCCTGTCACAGGGGAATCCCCACTATGCCACTTTGTTGTAATATTTTCAGTGATTATGAGCGCACTCAATTCTCCTTTGTCAGGGCCAGGGATAAACATTGCTGTAATCATCGCAGCCTGCAACAGGCTTATCCATGTTGCAGCCTATCAGGGTAAGTGCCAACACATAAATAATCAGTTAATTACCGTATTGACGCAATTGTCTCAGTCGCGGCAGCAACCCGTCTCTGGCAGCAGGATTGATTGTGTTTTAGACAGGGCCCGCGACGGCAGGGGCGCCTCGGCCCGCACAGACATTTCCTATGGATCAGAGAAGTACAAAATTGAGAGTATGATTAATTTTTCAATTTCTCTCTGCGGATATCTAATAATTGCGCCCATAGATAGCCGAGGGCCCTTATTAAACATTAACATGCAAAAGAAAAAGTTAGAATCAAAATGATGGTATTTTGGATTGAATAATGTAAAATATCTGTAGGGCAACAACCAGCCGAGCCGTCCAGGTTTATTCTTATGTTTTCCACCACCGCAATGCCGGCTCTTAATTACTGAGCTCTTATCTGCACACTAGATGGTATATTTATTTTTCCTTAGTGCTAAATGCAAATTCTTCTAACCTTTTAATAACTTGAGTACATGTCAGTAATTTTCTTCTCTTCCCCCCCCCCCCCCCCCCCCCCACCCACTTCTTTAAGGGGAATCATTAGAAATGTCAGTCGCCGTCTGTCAGGATTGTGTCTTTAATTGGTATGTAACTCCAGTGGACAGGCAAGAGTTTTTCATTTTTTATTTCAGGTATTTGATAATTAATTCGACACAGTCTCCATCATATAAATGCTCGGCTCCTTGATCTGGAGGAGGAAGCGCTGTGTTGCACACCGTTCTCACTAGAATCGCATCGCACTGGTAAACAGCACCTTGCCTTTAAGATGCTTACTTCTTTCCTCTCTCTTTCCTCTCTCTCCTAATCTCTCGCTCTCTGTCTCTCTCTCTCTCTCTCTCTCTCTCTCTCCTGTCGGCCCCACTTTGCTCACTTCCACATAATATCATCTTCATCTCAGATAGCTGTGGCACGGGGGAACTGCATCGGTTGATCAAATTTGGCTTGGCTAACACGGCCGCCTCCTCCCCCTGAAGTAAGGCGGATGTGCCTGGAATGCTCGCCCGAGTCGGGGCCGTCGCTCGCTGATTGAGTGATTCTGCCTGTCACAAGACAAGATAACCACATCAGTAAATACTCTGTGCTCCTCTCAGCCTCTCGCCACCACAACACCACTGCTGGGGTGGGGGGGTTCTGTGCTGCCCCACAGGGTTGCATGTTGCGGACTATTTCCAAGCCTCATCTGTGGCACACATTTTTTTTTAAACATGCTCTAACCTGATTGGGTTGCATGTTGCGGACTCATTGCCAAGCCTCAGCTGTGGCACACATTTTTTTTAAACATGCTCTAACCTGATTGGCTATCTGACTGTGAGTGGGAGGATAGGTAGGATGTGATTGGTTACAATTCAGAGTACACAACTGGAAGATATAGAATTTTACGACAGGGGCCCTTTACATGGCCGATCTGTGGTACAGCTTATTTGTTGCAGCCTCTTCAAACCAATGATGATATATGCTTGAAACGGGCACAGTCCATATTTACCACATTGCCCTGCACTCCACTTTTCCGAAGGGGATCCTGGCTCACGTTACGGCAGGCCTTTCTTCTCGGTTTGATGAGGTCCCTGGCTGATATCACGCACCCAACCTCCGGTTTCACAATGCGATCCTCTTTTTATTCCCTGCACTTCAAAACGTGGTCACCATCTGAAGACAGATCGAATTAGCCATTTGTGGCGTATTTATCTCTGTTCGAGAGTGATTTGGTGCTCAGTGTTTCAGCACTCAAGCTCAAATGAAAACAATAAATGGTGTCCTTATCTCCGCAAAGGAAATCAAGATAGGCCCAGAAGACTGTGTGTTATTTGTGCTTGATTTGGAAGGAACGGAGAGACAGGAAATGGACACCCATCACACATTACCCCCTCGCCATACAGGGAGAGAGTGTGAATGAAATAGACGGGGGAGAGAGGCAGAGGGGAGGGTTTTAATCAGTGGGGGCCTGCGGTTCTAATGTAAAAGTGTCAAAGATGTGCCTCGGCCCTGCGCAGAGTGAAATCTGGCCTAGTCCTGTGTTAAATTGAAAACGGGGGCACGTGGGATTTGGAGGTGAGGGGACCAGGGAACTGCATCCTGGTAGATTACACCCCGTCCTCGTATCTGCTCTGCTCTGGGGTGTGCTCTCTTCAACCGGCCGGCCCACCACACGTCTTAGCAGCACAAAGAACTGCCACATACCGGATCAGCGGCAACATCCCTTAATACGTCTACATTTGCCGTTCCGGTTGCACGGTGGAGTTCTTGAATGATCACCATCGCATGTGTTTTACAGCTCCGTATCTCTGAGAAACAAAATCGCAGCCGCCGCGCTTGCCTATGGTGTGTCTCTCTCTCCGCTCTCGTTGCCCTCCCTGGCCCTCCCTGTAGCATCGCCCTGCTCTGTGATCACGCCACAGCTGCATGCCCTGGCATATCCCAGCAGCCTCTCTGGCTGGAGAGAAAAGGATCGCTTCCTGGCAGGTGCAGTGCGTGTAGCCGCAGCCCCTGCCTTTTTGCTGACTCGCCGCCCCGCAACGAAAAAACTGTAAGCTAGGAGGAGAAAAATGAAAGTTGCACGCCGCTTCATTTGTGTGTGTGTGTGTGTGTGTGTGTGTGTGTGTTTTTGTAGAGTCTATTTTAACCACCTGAACGGCAGCCAGAAAGCCTGTCCTTGCCCCATATTTCAACCAGATGTTGAGGAGAAGAAAACCCTCTCAAGAAATCCCACAATCAAAATAATTATTTTTATGGGAGGATGCTTACAAAGTGTTAATGTGATATTCTCAGTCGGACTGACTGGAGGTGGCTTTTATGTGTTAAACACCATCAATGCCTACATGTATTAATGGATTTGACTGTGTCACTGTATAAAACGGTATAATTTTATAAAGTAGTATGTATGTAAGTACTATATTGCCCATATGAGTACAAATAACACAGGTGTATCGGGCAGGGTGCATCAGCGTGCTTGTTACTGTGTATTTTGTCCAGTTGTGTGCATTTGATTCATATCCAAACACACCGACGGTATGACGCTAAAATGAGGATTTCTGTACATAAAGAAGGAAATACCATCTAATTTCCTAAAATACTTTGATACCTCCCCCACGACTCCTTGATAGACACTGCTAGCAGAGATTTGTAGCCAGGGGGGCAGTTGAAGTGCTCTAACTCGTCCCGTTGCCAAGAGCTAATTCAAGGTACAAGATCGAGCACTCTCTGATTCGAATTGATACTCCGCAATGTGTTTGTTACTCACCAGTGATGTTGTACATTTTATACTTTAGTCATTTAGCACAGTGGTTCTCAAACTTTTTTGGGCCTTTTTACCCTTTTAATAGTTTTTCAAGCACAGGTACCCCATTACAAGACTAAGACATTAACATAGACATAAGACATTAAAGAAAATAGAAATATGATTTGTTGATTTAAAGAGATCTACAATTTTAAAGGCTGCTCAAATACTACAAAATTGCACGTCATTTATAATGTATGTTCATTATTCATACAATTTATATTCATGTATTTATTTTCTCACATACCCCCTGCAGTACCTCCAAGTACCCCTAGGGGTATGTGTACCCCCATTTGAGAAACAGTGATATAGCAGACACCTTTATCCAAAACGACAATATATACATTTGTCAATAGTAACTGAATACGCCATGCATCATTGTCACCATTAAGTCATAAAGAAGTGACTGGAGGTATATATATATCTATATATCTTACTATATTGAGGTTAGTGAATGAGCTACATGATACAAGTGAAACAGCAGTAAGTAGTTTGTGTGTGTATTTGTCAAGTAGCGTATGTAGGCTAAGATCTAATAGATTTCCTCTGGGGGAGGGGGTTTATTATCTTGCTTGCATTGTCTTTTGTTGGAGATTTTCTCCCTGGAATGGGTGTTTAATTTGACTAATGACAAGTGTGTGCTGGTTTCGGTTTGCAGGGACATTGATGTCCCAAATGAATAAAGGAGTAAATGAGGGGAAGGAAAACAGGTAATTATGCTGAACCAGTAAATGAGTGACCCACTGACCCCTCAGTCCTAATTGATTTTAGTGGAGGCAAGTCATATTTATCACCCATTTTGATGTGTTTTTTTGTTAATTTTCTATTAACTTTTTTATGTAATTAATTGGTTATCTGCAAAAAGGAGAGCAGCACTATAAACTCACTTCAAACAGGGAGTATATCTGGCTGCTCTATTTACGAGCAAGGCAATTATACTTGGCAGCATTTGCTCTCTGAAATGATGTCATATCCTGGAATAAGAGCAAAGACTTCACCTCCCAGCAGAGTCATTATGACTACAATATTGTTTTATACCGTTTGAGTCTGTTTATTGCTCTAAACGCAGTAAATGCACAAGAGAAACATGCTATTTACTGTTAGGTGGGGTAGCAGAGCTTATGCAAAAAAAGAGCAGAAGTGAAACAGCGTCGGCTTTCTGTGATTCAGAAATAGCTTCGCTGGGCCAGTGTCTGTCCTGGGTCAGGGAGTCAGCCTCACAAACCGCCATACTACACACCCTGGCCAGGGTGTGTACGCAGGCGCGCTGTCTGTACGACAATGTGCTACTTTACATGTAAATTCTCCAGCGACTCACCTTCAGGTGAACCCAGAGAGAGAGACAGAGAACCCAGAGAGAGAGAGAGAGAGAGAGAGAGAGAGAGAGAGAGAGAGAGAGAGAGGCCTTAAGAGGTGTGCTTTTATGACTAGGTGAGACATGTCCTCTCCAAGGCCCCTAAGCACTGTATCCCTCTACCCTCCCCTTTAATCACTGTATCAGCCACTCTCATAAACTCTACGAGCTGTTTTTGTGTGTGTGCGCGTGTCCTTTCATGTTTCCCCGTTTTTTAAACCTAATCAGCAAAAATAAAGCCGTTGTAAGCTGGCCCGTATTAAAAGAGGTGATTATTGGTGATAAATACATTTTTATACATACTTATTACAGAGGCAGCTTTCCCTGTGCGCTTAATGAGAGTAATTTGATTTGCTTGAGAGATTACAGTTTCCTAGAATTAATGCAGCAGTCGGCCATTCCAAGATGGAGTGAGATCTAAGATTCTTCACAGGTCGTGTGCTCCTAGATGCGCCCCTCTCACATAGCAGCTAATGGAGTTGAACAGCAGTCTGTCATCTCCCCTGATCCCCCCCCCCCCCCCTCACCCTCACCCTCCCTTCCCTCCCTCCGCGGCTCTATAGCCTGCATGCCCTTGGTTGCTGCAGTGTTTTTTTGTTGTTGCACCTCTGTTTCACTTGGGGTTCGCCTCCAAGGGGAGCCAACCTCCTCGTCTAAGAAGCAGAAACGGGGGGGGGGGATTTATGATATTTACGATCATTATGAAAGGATTCAACATCTGGCAAAACATGTCTCAGTCAGTTCTTGTGCATTCATGTTCCACCAAGACCTGAGAAGTTAGTTCTTCCTTGCCTTGCGCCGTTGTTTCATATTTCCATCACATGTTTATGTAAACCCTTTAAGCTGAACGCATAACCTAATTCCCCTTGTGATCATCTTCTCCTGCGATGTTTATTGAAGCCCGCAGCTCAGCAGGTCTGAAGGTGGCTCAGGCAGGGGCAAACCCTGCTGCCACACCGCGTCCTGCATGTTAATTCGGGCCAATTCGTGGGCTGAAAATGGCTTTCAGTGGGAGGACACCTTCCCAGGACTATAGACCTGCCCAGTCGTACGTCATTTTCGGGGTGCACCTGCCCAAATAAGGACTTCTGTGTCTAACCGATTTTCCCTGAGAAAAATGGATGCCAGTTTCAATATTCTCCCCTACCACGAAGATCTTAAATGTATGTCAAAAGCTCAATTTATTTGCACACTTGTGTAACCCAAAACTAAACAATAAGAAAAACACCATTCTGTGCTCCTATTAACTTTTTTTAATTTAGACCTGGAGGGCACTGCCGATGCGAGCAGTGACGACACGACTTTGCAGGTTTATTTTCTTCATAAAGAGTCCAGACAAAACGGGCCTTTCGAATCAAAATGGCGAGGATCCTTGGGCAAGATGCCTAGCCCCTACCAGCTCCTTAATACTTGTAATTGCACTCACCGTGAGTGGCTTTGGATACAATTGTCTGCCAAATGACCCAATTGTACTTGTAAGTCAGAATGCCATCTGCCAGATCTCAAATCCCAAAACACAATGTTTGCGTCAAATAATCTAATCCTACCAGATCAGGTTCTCTCCTATGCCCTCCCCACCTTCCGACCTCATCTTCATGTGCCCCTCGTCCTATTCTGCTCCCTCGGTAACCGATAAAATAATATCCTCACAGGAGCGAAATAAGTGCCGTCACAGGAAGGCTCGCCCTGTGGCACATGGTCCTCCTGTTGATCCTTTGTGGTCCACTCAGACAGGTGATGGATCTAGACCCTGCTGAGGATTACTCCCCTTTATGGCCAAAGCAATCAGATTTTTTTTCTTCTTTCCCATCGTCTTCTTTTCTCCCGCCTTCCTTTATTCCGGACGGCGTGGGATCACATTACCCATCTTGGAATGACTTCAACAGAGACACTGCTATTCCCAGGGAACCGTCTCTCCCCGCCGCAACTCAATCCATAGCCAATTGGACTGGCCTGTGATTTATAGAAAATCCTCTCCTTTGGAGGGAACTCTCACTTCAGACGCGCTGGGAATTCTTCCCGTCGGCATCTCATGATGTGTTATGTCTCAGGTCAACGCGGTTCAAGGCTGAGAGCATCAGTGGGAAAAGATGCACAGCCCGAAAGCCCTTGGAAGAAAGACTACCATAAGAATAGCGTTTAAATGGTGGAAGTCTGGGTTTGCCTGTTTTATTTCTTATTTCTATGAGATCAACGGTATGCTTTTGGACAGATGCACATCTCGTTTTCAGATGGATGCCATTGTTAAGCATGAATGAATGATTTTAACTGCCACTTCATCACACGGAGCCTGTGAAGTTGAAAGGCGTAATTGAGGTGGAAGAGCGACTTGTGGGGGAAACAATATTTAGCTGACAGCTACTCTTGTACGCAGGGAGGATGTTTATGAGTTTACACCGCACTAAAGCTGTAATAAACACCGTATTCGTTTAATAACCGCTGAACGGTGGGCGACAGAAATGCCTTTAGTCAGATGAAATTTGCGCAGTTATTGAATCGTGACAGGAAGTTGTTTGCCGTAATCAGACAACGCAGTCTAGTGTCTCTAGTGTGTGTGCGCGTGTGCTTTTTGCATCCGCGTTTCCACGGAACTGTGCGCTCGTACTAATGGATGTTATAGTGTTTTCCTATGCAGATACCGCCAACCGTCCTCTTATATGTGCTACATTTGCATCTTTGAAGATCCATGTCATTTGCATTTCTGTGTGTGTGTGTTTGTGTGTTTTGTCTGCAGCTTGTATGCATTTCGTATTGTACACTTTAGACCGGGGACCCTCTGAATGGAGGCCTTCTTCAGCCATCTGTTGTGAAGCTGCCGGCTAAGCGAGGCTGAGGAATCCAAACAAACATAAAGCACACAGGGAGCGGAAGCTGTCAGCCCCGCATAGCTGAGCTGACCTCTCAGGGGCGGGGTTGAGGATGGAGGGTGGGGGGTCAGTCCTTCGTACCAGGCTCCAAGCACCCGTGCACACCGCCTGGTCAGGAGGGGCACTGTTTACTCTTAGCTGCTCGCTCTCTCTCTCTCTCTCTCTCTCTCTCTCTCTCTCTCTCTCTCTCTCTCTCTCTCTCTCTCTGTCTCTCTCTC
>JAOEHI010000020.1:764628-785929 GCA_025447815.1 Percopsis transmontana
CAGGAGATGCCCTGTGATTGGCTGCTCATTCACTTCAGGGGGCTGCTAGCCCAGAAGGATGTGATTCGCTTTAAGCCGTCCCTGTTCCAACACATGGGCTACTACTCCTCCTACAAAGGAGCAGAGAACAAGCTGAAGGATGATGACTTTGAGGAAGACTCTGTAGACATTCCTGACAACCCACCGGCCAGCATTTGCACAAATATCAACGTGTTTGAGAACTATGATGCCACCAAGGCCTACAGCAGCGTGGATGAGTACTTCTGGGGGAAGCCTCCTTCCACTGGAGACTTCTTTGTCATAGTCTTTAATAAGTCGACCAAAATTAACAGAATCAAGATCTCTACCGGTTCTGACGATCGTCAGAATGACATTCTGCACCACGGCGCTCTGGAAGTCGGAGAGAAGCTAGTTGGAACTAAGAAGGGAAAGCAGTGCACGTCCTACATCACATTAGGGGAGTTTAAAAATGGCAACATAGAGGTTCAAGGCATAGACCACAAGATTGCCTTTGACATTGAGTGTGTGCGCATCGTGGTTACGGCCAATCAGAAAGAGTGGCTTATCATTAGAAGTATAAGTATATGGACTACACAGCCCCCCAGCCAATGAGGACTACACACACAGACTCAATCTGTCAAAAAGGCAAAATGTTTTTGTTATTATTTATTGCTGTGTCTATTTCCAGGTTTATTTATTCATTTTGTATGTATTAATTGAAATCATTTTCAACACTAAATCAATCTTTTTTATACTTGCCAGTTGTAACCTTAACGGAGAATACCGTCATTAAAATCATTCCAGTCATTCTAAAGGACTGTTTATCTGAGCTCAGTATTCATTAAACTGAGTGCTCCATGTCCATTTCAACTTTAAATCTATTTAGAGTATGTCATTAGTAGACTATACATTTTATCGATTTATGAATATCCTTGAATTCCCATATAAGACATGAGCACCAAATAAACTTCAAGTTGAGCCAAACTACTTACGTAAAAGTTACGTAAGTTGTGATTAATGCATATTCATTTGCCTATTGATTTACAACTCAAATGTGATTTTCCAACAGTGATTAGCTGTTTAAAAATGATGACGGTGATATTAATTAATTGAATATAGTCTTAGAAAATTTGTTGCTAAAATTACATTCAATTAGACGTATTATGATCAACAATATTTCAAGCTTGCAAAATGCGCGGCCTTCAGAAAAACTTTGGTTCAGTATTTCCATCTTTGAATCCCCACCAGAGGTCATTTTGACATGAATATTCAGAATGTTGCGTCTGTTTTGGGGCGCTGCTTTAATATCTCAATCCCTGGTTTTAGCTGAGGCTGGTGTCGGAGAGAGCACTCTCTCACCGGCACTGTGTGTTCCATCAGAGCTGCTGACAGGTGAACAATGTTGGTTTTCACCCATCTTCTTCTGGAGCTCAGATTAGATTGCACAGTGAAGAATGGGCCATGCCTGATCTCAGGTCTCACAATTTTCCCCAAGTAAATTGGTCTGTGTTTGGCTCCCTCTGTACACCAGCAAAACAACATCCCCCCGGTGCTAAAGGATCTCAATTCAGTCCTACCCCCGGGTCGCCCTCCCTTGACTCCAGTGTTTCTGCTCCTATACGGCGTTGTTACTGTGTGATCTTTGCTCTTTTTCATACAGTTTTCTGTTAGGGAGGGAAGGTGGCATTTTCTTGTTGGTTTGTTTGTTATAAGCTTATATTCGCCCTCTTCCACCTCCTTATTTCTCCAGTACATTTGTACATAACATGTCTGACTGAGCTTGAATTTAGATTTTGTGCATATGTGTGTACATACATGCATAAATACATACTGTACTTTACATACACCCTGTACATACATACATATGACAGCATTTAAGCAATTACAGGAATTAAAAACACATTTTATCACACTGCTCCAAAACCATTCATAGATGCACTGTAGAATAACCCCGCCATTTTCATTTTCACATAATTATGATAAGTCAGCTAACAATGCAGTGTGACAAATCCATTTCTTAAAACATCATCAGCAGGTCATTAGAGCTAAACAATGCAATAAAGAGATACATGTTTACACAACACCCATCTTCTTTTAGAATTAAACCCCGATATTCTGCAGTAGGCACCCGCTCCGTGTCACACATCCAGGCCTTTCCTAGACTGGCGTGCAATATTCCTCATCCACAAAGCCCTCGTCTGGCGCCTGGAATCAAATTAGCAACCCCCACCAGCTCCCAATACAGCTCATCATTTTCTCCCTTCAAGTGTCTGCCTGTGCTATTTGTTTATGTGATGAATCATGTGACCTGCGTTGAGCTACACCTGTGTGGGGGATCTTGTTTTGATGTTGTTCAAGAAAACAATATACTTTATGCGTGTGTTATTATTTCTAATGCACACCATGGTGCCAATTCATCCTAGAATTACCTTATGAGTTATAAACACATCAGCCTAAGGCAGTTACAAGTGCACAGGATGACTTTGATACAACTCTATCTTAAACAAAGCACCCTTGTAGCGAATGTGACATGTTAGACATATTGCAATCGATGTGAAATAAAGTGGCAACTGGTGGCACATTCCAAATTTATGAACATATTAAGATACAACAGAAAAAAACTCATCTGGCTTTCTGTGAGTTGCTGTTTGCAGCATTCTTTTCAATTGGAAGCCTGTTTTTAGACCGCATATTAGGATATTAAGTGAGCTGTACGCACATTACAGACATCTGTCCCACTTAATACTGAAGGCAGAACTGTTCTCTGTCTGCTCAGATTAATCACTGCTAATAAATAGACGTCCTCGCAGCCCAACTGTAAAGTATTACTGCACTGCTGGATTTCTTTGTGAAAAGAGTTGTTTGTGAATTCCATATAAGCTCTCTGTAAGGGACGCCATTTCTGTTTCACTGTCATATCTGTAGCTCATAGCAGATGATAACTATGTGTTATTGATTTGAGTAGATTGATCGCGGGTTATTTTAAATGTTAGCTGTCTTCCAGTGGAGCATGTACAAAGTGCATGAACAACATTTTCAGTGGATAGAACAACTCTGTTAACCCCTGCTGTATGATTTCAATATCTGCAGTTGAACTTGTACTGGGTTTTTGCATAGAAGCCTGTCAATACTACCTTTCCTTGAGTTTTATGTGCTGTATATAGTGGAGAGATAGTCAAATTGTTGTTTCAGTGTCTCTTTTTTTCCCAAGTTCTTTAAATGGTACTGTATTGTAAGATGATATATATTTTTTTACACTTATCATTTCAAATGTTGTATTGTATATATTGTACTTAAAATGAACATAGATTAAACTAAATGAATGCAAACTTTGAGAGAAATGCATTTGCTACCGGCGACAGATCTATGAAGGGGAGCCGAACAGCACAAAATGAATCTCTGCTATGTTAGCGCTCCAGTATTGGATTTTATTGTCTCGAGGAAAACTCAAACATTGAGACTATTTACTTCAGAGGACCACAAATCAAATATGTTGTCTCATTGTTTTGTTTTTGTTTGGGTATTAGAGTACACTTTCTTTTCAAAATAAGTGTAGATAACATGATTTAACTGCTCGTCTCAGCACGAGTAAAAAAAATAACACATAACTGACATTTGCAGTTCCTGGAAACAGGGCCAGCAAGCATGTTTGACTCAGACCTTGCTGTAGCCAAAAGCTAAAGCCATACATTATTCATTTCAATATTTATATGCTTTCTGGCTTTTTTTTTAAATGCATACTTAATGAATTTGTAGAGATGGTGCTTTGGGGGAAGAAGGATATTGTACCGTTTGAAGCTCCAGCTACATGTTGTGTGTATTTGTCAAGGAAAAGGTCATACATTAGCTTATCCTATACACCTGCTAGGCACACTGTCAGACACGTGTTTGTGGTGTGGAGAACAATAGACACAATGCATTCTGGGAGTAAAGGAAGTAGAATTAATATAACAATTGTAACATATGATTGATTATTATTTATTGCCTGTCCAAAGGAATTTGAGGGTAAAAGACATAATTAGTGGCGGTCTAGGATTGTATTAAATTACTGTCCCAGTCTAACATCTAGTTTATTGCAATTTATCAATGTAACTGATTAGCACATTAATAAAAAAAAACATACTTCAAAAATAGTATTATGCTGTATATAAAACGTCTATTAGTGCATTCACAAATAGAGCATCAGTAAAAGGCAAGATGTCATCAATGATAACTGCATCTACCAATAAAAGATAGCTGGCTGGTTATTTCTCACATGTATTTGATCCTCAGCAACTTAGAACAGGAACCTATATGAGATATTGTCCCAGCTATTCACCTGGTCTCCCATGTCCTTCAATGAGATGTGAAACCAAATGAAAGAGGGCATGTTCACGCCAACTGGTTTATTTACATTTACGCTTTTATCCAGAGCCACTAAAGTACGTGTCAATAACTTAATAGGTCATACATACAGCCTAAATACAAGCAAAGTGCTTAAACCTTCTATGAGCTGACTCTAACATAGAACAGAAAAGAGAAGAATTATTATTATTATTATTATTATTTTATTTTTTAATAAACGGAGAGAAGATAAAGATAAAGAATAGGGTTGTCTGAGAAGCCATATCTAAAGTATATATAAAAAGACCTGCATCACAAACGGAGGCAGACATTACCCAATCAACTGCTGGTTGCAATGGTGGTGGCAGCCTATAAACAGAATCCCGAGCCCCAGACCCTTCCCAGGCTGATATGATTTGGATGGCTTTTCCACTTTCCTCCTCTTCATTTACATGGCTGAAAGGCTTCTGTGAAATGCACCTGTGTGTTCATAATTCCACCCTGTATCCAATCAGCAAAGTGGAACGGATCAAAACAAACAATCAAGTTCCCCCGCAGGATTTACCAGTGAAGAGCCGGTATGCTTTTAGCGCAGTCGATAAGCTTTTGATTGCTACATTTTGTGCTGCATGCTTCACTGTGATTGTGCAACACAGACCCAAATGAGCCAGGTGCAGCAAAGGATTCTGGGATATGGAAGGCATCACACAAGAACAGAACGGCACGCCGAGAATTAAACACAATGAACAGGAAGTGAAAGTGCCAGTCAGGTGACGAGATCTGAAAACCCCAATCAAAAGCAGGCGTGGGTGATGAATGGCTCATGAGCGTGTTCCCGGGGAGCTTTTGACAGCCTGTCTGTACAGCTGCTAGGATTCCCAAGCATTCAGACGCTCCCAGGCCTCCATGATGCTGCTGACCGTGGATGCAAAGCGCCCAGAGCCAGCCTGTGCCAGACTGGAATACAGTTCACATTTTGCACAAGTTCAGTCATATGCATTAAAACGCTCCATTACCTCCCCAATGCATCCACACCGGTGGCACTAACATCCCGAGAAGCGTGTTCTCTGTGTTTCGCTTGGAACGACAGTTGCAGGGTCTTTGTGAAGGGAGATGGAAGAGATTTTTACCTCATGCATTGTCGGAGCTAGCTACTGCCAGACAGAGTCCCCATGGCAAATGAGGGGTTAAACGCTCCCGATTCCTTTTCCCTATAACGACACACACACACACACACACACATATACACACAGACATGCATTCCCTTCCCATCTGTCGTTTATTGTTGCCAGTGAACAAATCTTACCGTAGGGAGCGCCACGTTCTTTCCCTTTTTTCCACAGTCCCAGTCCCTCTTCCAGCTCTGCAACGCCAGCCGTGATCAAAACTATTAGGTCCCATTTGTTTCCTGTGAGACTGGTGCGCTTTTGTGTGCTTTCTTCTGCAGCCATACACAGGCATGTGTCTTGGGCCCTTTTTGAGGAGAATGACGCGCTCGGCATCTGCCATGACACGGGAGAGGCTAGCTAGCTGTCAGCATTTACAACCAGCAGTTTAAAAAATCACCACAAAGTTGACCGCAGAGCCTATCGCTGAAAAACAAACTCTGTAAGGTTCCGCTGAAATACGATGTCATATTTCACACGGCCATCCGAGCGGAATAAATGTGACATTTCAGCTGAGCATAACAGAGGCGGCAAGGAAACACGGTACCTGAAAGGGACACTCCTCCATTTGTTGTCCGGAATTACAAGAGCACGTGCCCCACCTAGGTGCAGGAACTCCTCTCTACTCCTCCCCCGACGGCTCTCGTGGGGTCCGTACCACTCTCTACCCCTCTCCCTGCCGCTATGTGCATACAGTGAGCTGTGCCCTAAATAACACAAAATAGGAGTGTGTCTTCTAGTGACATACTCTGAACAACAAATGCTTGTTTCAGAGTGTACACGTGCTGGAGGAACATCGACAGGGTCATCTTTCAGACCCATCTCCCACAGTGGTGGATCTGTGTCTGGTGATTAGCTAAAGAGCTTGAGAGGCAACCAACAAATGCCACAGTGGATCAATGGAGCCTTGACTTTGATGAGACAGAATGAGCTCACCACAAGATGCAAGGCCCTTCGCTCCTCATCTCCCCGATCTAAAGCCCTGCAGGAAATAAGACTCCTAGACACGTCCTACAAATTGAATAGTCCCTAATTAAAATTAATATCAGGGCTTCCCTCCTTCGTGCGCTTCTGAGATAGCTTGCGTATCCCAGGATGCACTGCTAAAAAAGAATGCCCGGGCCGGACACACTGTTCTTACTGTTCTCTGAACAAAAGCTTTCATCTCTCAGACCACGTTCCCCTCTTAGCTGAAGGACAAAGGATAGTGTGTCAGCCGCTTTCTTTCTGCCGCTGATGGGGCTGTAATGAAGGCAGGTTGAGTCCTTTTAATTATCACAGCCAGGCAACGAGACACAATCATTTGAAATCCTCTCCCCCACCCCCCGTAACAATTACTACTGCTTGTCTTCTTCATGAAGCCTGTTTATAATGTCAGGCCACTATGCTATGGGCTGGTGGGGTCCGTCTGTGGGAATCAGTTTTCTACACACAAAGGAAGCCTGCGTCACTGGTTCTCAGCGAGGGTGTCAGAACCCCCTGGGGGGCCTCACGATGCGTTCTGGAAGAGACATGAGATGATTTCAAGGTTTTGTACATAATTTAAATTGAAATTTTTAATATAGCTTTGTGATCTTTAATAAACACTTGGTCTGCTTCCAGTGGTGTGGTTGTTTTATGTGTTATGATTCCTTTATACCCTGTAATATATTGGAAACACTACAACCACACGTTATTGGTTTTACCTTGTGAATAAAAAAAATATACATTCGTTTCAAATCTGATATTTTACACAAGGTAGCATCTGTACTATACATTTAAATCAATAATGTATATTTTTAATAATAGTTTATGTGAAAGAAAGTAACTAATGCATAGCCAGCCAGCCGCTTTTGACCGTCCGTCACTGTGTCACAATCCGATCCCTCCCCTGGCCTGCTGCTGCATAGTGCACTGCCAGATGAAAGTCTGCCTCATGCAGTGCCTCCAGGATCTTGTGATTGCAATCATTCAAGCAAATACAGCCAATCACCACATTATTTGGAATGGCTTGTAATGTTGTCCTGTTTCATATTTCCGCATAAAACGAATCTCAAGAGAAAAAAACAATCTATATCCTATCAAGAGCCATGACTCTTAGGTCAATCATCGTGATGAACACACCGTTCACGTGATCACCTGTCTGTTTGCCATCTTCATTTAGTAGCCTAGTCACAAATATTTTTCACGGACATGATTCCAAATACATCTCATTTACCGACCAAAAATATCGGCCAAAGACAGGGCAAGGCAGCAACCAAATGTGCTGAGAGAAACTCAAACTTAAGTCCTCCATTGAACGTTACATTTTGGTGTAATACTGTCACTTCCTGTCTATTTGAATGTTTTCATGTCTCCAACTGGGTGAGGCATTCTCAGTTTGGGGTAGGCCTGCATGACGTGGTTCCAAAGCTTCTAAAGTTCTAAATTTGCTGAACCCTGCAAGAATACAGGAATATCTTTACTTCAATTTTCTGAACACAGTGGAAGTTGCTTTTAGTATATTAGGATATTTTATTTTATATAACGTATCCATTTAGACCAATTTAAGATCTGGGCCCTGGTTATTTGAAGTGAACCGACAATAAGAAAACCTCATAGAGGTTCTGCTGTGTATCAGACTGCAAGTGAGAGCCATTATCAACTTATTCTATTAACGTAATCTGTGACAATGCACAGCTCCGACATACGGTATCTGTTCTTGGCCTTGTGCTAGGGGGTTTAGCTAACGCTGCCCGTATGCTGCCTCATTACTCGCTGCAGGCCACTGCAACAAGGTCGTACTTGTTATTCCACTGTCCGATTCGCACAATCACATTCCACACAAAGGGAACTAATCTCGTTCATTCATTCACAAGCCATTATCTTGATCAGTCAGGCCTTTTTTACCCAATTTTCGGTTATCATCCAGATGTGAGTGCGGCTGTTCGGCAAAGACTTCTAATCCCGGCGAGAAGTCTCAAACTGTCAGCCGACATCCACTTGCTCCAAATTGCAGTTGAATTGAGGAGGCGTCTGTCTGGAGTCCAGCCAAGTAAAGCAGGCCCTTGCATCTCCACGGTGGCAGATGTCGATGAAGGTTCTAAATGGAGTTGAATTAATTCACGCAGGGTATACTGTGTTCTACCGATGTGAGAGGTGCTCTAAGGCCAAACTTTTCCAGTGTCATGGGAGTTTTTACATTGATAGACATCTGCTCAGGCTGATGTGAAAACGAATGTAAGTGACAGACCTGTCATTGACAGACTACTTGAGAGTATCAACACCACCAATAACTACAACTCTTTGGGCCCTATTTTAATGATCTGAAACGCAAGTATCAAACGCGAAACGCAAGTAGCTTTGTGTGCGCTATTGCTATTATACCGGCGGGATAAATGACTCTTGCGCCCGACTCAAATCTAAAATGGGTTGGTTTGAAGTAGCTAGATGTGGTTTGGGCGTAACGTGCAATAAACCAATCAGAGCGTCATCTCACATTCCCTTTAAGAGCAGGCGCGCTTGTTCCATGGCGGATTGCTATTATGATGGCGGATTTGCCAGACGCACGCCAGGAGCGGTTCACAGCCGAGGAGACCGACGTTCTCGTCAGGGCCATAAAAGATAGAGAAGTGACATTGTATGCGGATGGGAGAAACCCACCCAAATTAGCATCCGTTAAACAGGCGTGGGAGGAAATTGGCACTATTGTTTCTATTATTATTCTACTATTGGTCAAACTGGTTAGTTTGATCAGTCATCAATTAGCCTCAATAATTTGGGTAAATGTGTACGCTAGATGTATGCCTATCTTTTTCACATCTTCATGGACAATGATTTCCCTCGTGTGGTAATATTTTTCTTGTAATTATGTATGGTTTGAAAAAACAGGAACTGCTGCGTCCGTGTAGATGAGACAACCAAAGTGTATGCGCCTTGTGCACACGCTACGTTATAGCAAAGCATGCGCCCTTAAAATAGCATCTGAATAACGATCCACTGACTTTAGACAGGTCAGTGGCGGAATTGTTTTCTGAAACTGAACACGCCTCCTCTTTTCGCTGATCCCACCCCGGGAGCGCAAATTCATTCCCTAATTTACCGGCGTGCGTCTGTGGAGGGAAAAGTCCTCTGTTCGTCGGGTGCAAAATAGGAATGATACATGCGTCGGTGTACCAAGTCAATTGCGCTGGGTGCAAGATAGGGTACTTTGTGTTCATCTGTGAGTATGATGGTCAGTGGCTCCTGTACAGTATGTTGACCTGGCCTACCGTGGACACACAAGTCATCTTCAAAGACAATATTCTCTGTTCTATACAAATATCTAATGTTTGTGATCTATTGCTTTACAGGCCAGAATTCGAGAACTGAGCTTGGAACAATCACATCAACTGCTGGAGCTCTGCATGTAACCCAAGCCTGATCTTTGATATTCTCCACTTGACATCAGAAGATGCTCCTCCACCAGGCCCTGCTGTTCTGATTTGAATACAATCTTTCAAATGAAAAATGCCTTTTCCTTACACTTATAGCAATAAACAAGCAAGCCATTGCATTTATTATCTCTTTACATGCTGCACAAATACTGACAACCAAATGGGTTTGACACTTGTTTATAGTATTTTTAGGAACACCCAAAAATATATAACATTACAGAAATATTGTAACCTATACATTATTTAATTACCATAAACAACATATATACACAAAGGAAGAAACAGTGTGTCCAGAGGCTTACTGGCTGTTGATTATAAACACAGTGTTGGCTGACAGGTCAGGCTGTGTATTTGGCATCTTATGGTTGCTGTCCACTCAGTAGCAAACAACCTGCGGATAGCACTCTGGAGTTCTGCGATGTAACTGTAGTCCTTCTCCACCTTCAGTGTGTACAACCTCCACGTCCTGGACTTCTTGTAGTACACCTTGCCCTACCTGGCATAAGAGAAAGGAGTTTAACCTTAGTGAAGTGTTCATATTACCTCACATTGCATAGTTTGCATTTTCACATAAAATGCCAGTAACACTAAATCAGCACCATGCATTTTGTTCTCGTTTCAAAAACAAAACAATGCAACTGTATTTCTCATACAATTGGATCTGCTTTGACTCAGCACTTATACATTTATTCACAAAAATGCAGTAGAGTACCCATAATACAACATAAGCTACTGTTTGTAGCCTGGTCTTTGGATGTGGTAATTGTAGTCCAGGCCAGCGAAATAACATTACAGGAATATTGCAAGAAAGGAATAGTATGCAGGTAGGTAGGGGTAGACAGGCAGGGTGGCGCGCTTTTTACAGTCCTGTGATTGCCACACACATTTTTTTCATATTACTGTCAGACCATTTAATTTATTCACTTTTATTGGGATGTGAAGAGAATTGCAAGAAATATAACAATATATTCTTCTGAAATAAATCGTACACCCTACCTTTAACGCTTACAAATCAAGATAGGATTTTGGCGGGGAGTAGGAAGCTCGCTACCGCCCATAGAAGAAACAACAATTTGGGATAAGGCCTGGGCGAACAAGTGCGTGATGGTACAGTGAACAATTAAATGCTTCCTTAAGAATAGCATGAAGGTTTTTCTATGTCCAGAGTCACCTTTAGCGTCACTGTGCCCTCACAGAGGCTCTTACAACACGAATGAGATCTCCGGTGGATTGTTTAAAAAAGTTGCTTGCACGCTTTACTAGCCTTAAGAGATGAGGGCATGGCCTACCATAACAGTACCCTATATTGGATGGATTTCTATTTTTACTGTAAACGTGTATTATACTAGTATAATATTATGTAGCCTACTTCTTTGCCGTGTCATCATTGACTTTGCTATGTTTTCATACTCATTTCAATGTGGAGTTGAATACTAGCTCAATGTAATGTGTCTATGATATTGACACTGTGATTGTTGACCAGGTGAAAACGGATCTCAATAAACAGCTGGTGAAGGCTGGCGTTGAGGTCGCGGCGACAGGAAGTGACTTTGAGAACTCCTGCGTGAGTCTGAAGAAGATGAATGTAATAAAGTCTCCCAGTATTTAAGTGACTTTATTTAACACAATAGGGTTACAGGGTTAGCTACAGGGTTAACTACAGGGTTAGCTACAGGGTTAGCTACAGGGTTAGCTACAGGGTTAGCTACAGGGTTAACTACAGGGTTAGCTACAGGGTTAGCTACAGGGTTAACTACAGGGTTAGCTACAGGGTTAGCTACAGGGTTAGCTACAGGGTTAGCTACAGGGTTAGCTACAGGGTTAGCTACAGGGTTACAGAGTTAGTTACAGGGAAAAATTAAGGGCCGCCCCTCATCTTGGAATTCCATGTCGCGATCTTGGGCAAGGTTTCTCAACACAGAGTTCACGACTTGACGTCACATCAGAGATGTTCACAAGTCATTTATTTCAAGTCCAAGTCAAGTCTCTTATGGTAGTATTGAGCATTCTATCATCTGCTGCATGCCATCCGGCCTGTTTAGAACACTACATAGCTATACCTATCTAATGAATTCAAAGCATGTAGTGTATTATCATCGCTCCTTTATCCTTTATTAGCATACAGTATCAGCAGAAAAACAAGTATACTTTGGAGACACCATTACGGACGTCAGTATCCTTATACAGCAAAGTCGTGTCAGCAGAAGTATACTTTTGTTTTCAGTCGTGCAGAGAAGAACCTGCTGACACACATATTAGGCCTAACTAAAATTGATATGGACATACAAGTTTAGTTTCAACATACCCCGGATTTAGCTCATTGGAATTTTGGTCTTTGTGCTCTGTGTTGTTTTTCTTTCCATTCGACCCCCTGGAAGATACAGAGCACAAGAGAAAATTGAGATACACATATTGGTTCATAACAACACAAAACAAATTGAGACAAAAATTATACTTATTATATAAATATACTTATCTAATTAACCCAATGTAAAATTAATAACGTATATTAATTCTAATTAAAATGTGTGTATATATATATATATATATATATATATATATATATATATATATATAGAGAGAGAGAGAGAGAGAGAGAGAGAGAGTCAGAGAGAGCAATGAAGACACAGCCTCTAAACGATGATCCAAACTGGAGCCTTGCTATTTTTCGTAGCAGATCTTCCATTGTGCTGCTTTGATCTCTGCTAACCACTTACCAGTGGAGGTGTATATACCCGTCAGCGTGGAATGAACTGAGCGTAGAGGAAACCTTTCTTCACGCACACAAAGTTGATCATTTCTTATACATTTCCAGTGTGTTGTGTTTGTTGTTTTCGCACAATATCTTTCAGAATAGCGCCCCATTTAGGTTAATCTGCATAGAGGCCCTGACCCTCAAATGCCTTTTCAAAGGCGTGACACCTCTGTGAAAAGTCCCCATCGTGTGTGTGTGTGTGTGTGTGTGTTTGTGGGGGTTCGTGTGTGTGTGTGTGCGAACCTCAGAAAGACTTGACTCTGCGCGTGTGAAAGGGCTCAAGGTAACGAACTCTCATTTTTTCGATGCGCGTGTCGAGTTTGAGGTTATACGATCCGTCAGGAATCATCAACCCGGAGCACATTCCCGGCGTCCGGACGGATCCGCGGGGTCTTCTTTCCTGGCCCTGTTTCCCTGGTCACAGTGTAGAAATGCATCTTGTGCCGCACCATATAGATTAGAACCAGGTTTTGGGATAATCCTGTCAGAATGAAGTCATGCTAACCCCCACTTCACCCTGCTGTGCTTCAGCCTATTTTGGGTCTCTCTCTCTCACACACACTCTCAATCTCTCTCCCATCCGACACCGCAACTGTCATGTTGACTCCGATCACGCTGCTGGGAGCCATCCTGCCATTTTCAGGACCGTCTTTTCAGCTCGAAACTTCATGTTTCCCCTTCAGGCCGCAGAGCTCTTCACTCCTCCCCCACCTCCACCCTGTAACACACACACACACACACACACACACACACAATGTTACATCTTTGAATCATCCTCTGGTGCTCCATCTTGATGTCATCCATGTGTTGTTTGGAGTGATTCACGCTCCCTTTGGAGGGGGGGGGGGCGGCAGCTGGGCGCGTAGATGTACAGTCAGCCGTAACCTTAGCAAACACCAGCTAGCCAAGCAAGGTGTGTTCCAGTTTCCCTTCTGTCCTGAGTGACGACCATCTTCCTGGTCATGAGACACGTCTTCCCCGCTGCCGAGGGCTTGAGCGGGGGGGGGGGGGAATGGGGTCCTTTTTCCCACCTCCATGAAGGCATTTTACCCCGTCTCACCCGAGGTCAATGCAAAATGTCTCCCTCAGACTGTGTGACAGTGAGTTAAACACAGACCTCCCTCGACTTCCAGGCCTCGAGTCACACAGGGACATGATTCAGTGTATTTGTGTTGGACATTGCACCGTAAACCTTCATAGTACACAACCTAGTAATCTGTATAGTTATAATGGGCCCCGGGAAAACACAAATGGGAACCTAGGTCTGTGATCTGTTTTGCTCTTTTCTGCTGGCAAAAAAGAAAGGCGTCGTCAAAGATAGACTTGACCTTTTGCTAAACCAATTCTATGAGGTGGGTTAGGTTAAAAAAAAATGCAATTATACTGTACAGTATATGGGTTAGCTACACTGTTAGACATAGTGACTAGTGGTGCTGGGGGGTTAAGATTATCTCTTGCTTCTTAAGTTACACAATCATTTGTGTCTTTTCCAAATTTACACTGTACATGATCTTTAATTTAATCTAGCATACGTTTCTTTCTTTTTTATAGCTTCAAGTTATACTACTACTGTTGATTTTACTACTATACTTTCCAATTTCCATTCTATACAGTATCATTTAACTTTCTTTAGGCTTAACATAAATCTATATCAACTTTTCGTGCTGTAATACTATATCTTTAGATCAAACATGAACCACTTGCCAAACAATAACAGGCAAAGAAAATCCCCCGCCTCATTAAATTGATGTCGCCCAAGCCTTACAAAAGTATTCTTGTTTTGACTAAGCGAAAAACCACAGTAGACGGAACACGCGGAAACACAAGCACCGTTATACGCCGGCTGGCATATTACCTCAGGAAATACTTTGCAAATACAGACTTCACATGTGCTGACTAAACAATGTGTTCTCGAATACTGAAATTAAAAGTAAATAACCAAACCCACACATAATAGCCCAGGAGAAGCATGTTGAATCGGGTGTGACTTAATGCACCTCCAGTGCACTTTGAGTGATAACCTCATTCGTTCTAAATATGACTTTTTCCAAGCATGAAAGGACCTATTTTTAGATAGCAGATGTTGAAGGTATGAATTTACTACACTATAATACCACAACAATCTGTTGAAATTAAGCCCTGATTATAATGAAAGCATAACAATGTAAAACTTATATAGGTAACACATTTAACATGAGCAAAAGCTAGACAAAAGGAAACTAAAGGCAAATAAAGGCAAATAAAATAAATGCAACTATACCAGTCCCTTGTAAAAAACAAATGACTACTTCCTGGAGGGTACAGTCAAGCCTTGTTGTTGTTGGATTAGTCAAGTGTTTGCATAGCAACATTTTGTTAGGGTGTTGTTGGTGTTGCTACACAATCCCTCCTTTTCCACAGCCCCATTAATAACTTTTACCTTTTTTGCTATTTGCTATCAGCACAACGGGGGAGTTTGCGTTTGAACGGGCTCAGATTACACTTGTAGCAAATCGCCAACACATGCTGATAGCAGAGTTAGCTAAAGCTAAAGCAGTTCACAGCTACTTGGTCACCATGCGAGGCCGAGCTATTTACTGTTGATCCAGAAACCGTGTCTCTCCCTGGATAATACTGTATAGAGCAGCTGTTATTTGCTTAGGCTGCACACCTGCCCCGCTAACGCCCTGTATCAGTAAACAATGATTTACCTAGTACACACAGGGAAAACAGACTGCATTTGTTTTCTCCTGATAACAGGTTCAGGCCCCTGTTTCCTTTCAAAGGCAAGATAGGAGTATATTTTCCCCTCCTCTTCCTCTTTCTATAACTGGGGCAGGGGGGTGAGGTATTGGTTCACATGTTGGTGTTTCTTACTCACTGGCTGCCTGTTAGTGTTTTGGTTAGGCTTTGTAATCGGAGCCACTGCCTTATCTCCCGCCAGTAGAGCCCAGACCGGAGCAGGCCTTAACTCACACTTTCACTGTGACTCAAGCAGGAAACGGGAGTATTTTATAATGTCAGCCACACCGTCACGAGCGCTCCCTGTGAACTATCACAGGGGACGTCGGTTCAAGGCTTGAGGATATCAGTGCTTGTCGCACGAGATGAGGGTTGAGTGGGGGATCTCTATAACATCTGATTCTGTATCGCATCGACACGTATGTGTAATTATTGCACATGGCGCAGGCACAGACGCAGTGGATTAGAGCGACGGCGTGTGTGTGAGGGGAGCGACTTGAACTGTGTGTCTGCTAAATTTATCATGAGGCCTTTGGGAGTGTTGAAATGAGAACAGTGGCCTATTACTGCTAAGAAGGTGTTTTATTGAGAATACGCCGGCATGCCACCCCAGGGAGAGCGCTGGTGGGAGGATGGGGGAGACGGGGGGAGTGTGGCCACATCCTAGACCACTGGGGTGTGTGTGTTTGTGTGTGCGCACTGTGTTTTTGTGAGAGCTGTCTGATGGTGTCAGATAGAAAATAAAGGGCCTTTTCTTCCACTTAATTATTCACAACGATATGTATTGGAATTGTCACTTTTGACACTGAAGGTGTCCCAGTCAATAATTTATATAGGTCAGGCCAGCTTAGCCAAGCTCATTGTTAGTTATTAGCAGATGAGAGTAGCGGCTTGTTATGCCGGCGCTCTGTTTATTTGCGGACTGGAATTTATCCCATGAACGAGCTTCATCCCGGGCCAAGGGTTTATAGCAGTTCATATAAGCTGTAGTTTAGAGGTCTGTTGTTCAGCTTTGTGTTTATTGTGGTGATAATTAACTAAGTCAAGGAGTTAACCCTAATCTCGCTTTCATTCACACAGTTGTGCCCTGACTGTGTTGCACATTAGGTGTTTGTTACAAGGGAACTAGGATTATTTGCATTCAATGTTCTTTAGTTTAGTCAAGATTACAATAGAGGAAAATGTGTGTCTGCATTAAAGATTGATGTTTGTGACAGAAGATAGAAGCTAGATGGAAAGTATAGAAGATAATTATGATGAGAAGACCCTGTAGGTATCTCTCTGCGGCACCTTTTGCCTTCTGTGAGTTCAGCCTGATCTCCAGTAGGTGGCAGAGTCCTGTTTTTGAACTGCTGCTCATCTCCCTCTCCTCCTCCCGTCTCTCTGTGCTGGGCGTTCATGGGTGTTAAAGCGTGTGATGATATCATGACAGCTAATTGCTCACGTTGGGAAGGCGTTGGACGGATTGGCCCGGTAGCTGGCATGATGTTAGCTATTCATGCTAAAGTGCTTTTAGGCCAGATTCGCTGAAACCACTGTGCTTATCCTACAATAGATCACATGAAAAAAATTGTTGGATAAGCATTTAAAAAGTCTAAAAAAAAAAAGTCTTAGTGGCTGTTTTTAGAGAGCTAGAGTAATCTCAGGCACCCAAGCATCTTAATACAATTTAAATATCTGTTTACTGTGCTTTCATGTACAGTTAAACACATTCAAGAAAGGAATAAACAGTCATCATAAACAAACCAGCTGTGTTCTCATGAATTCAGTTTTTTACTGTAAAATGGCATATGATATTGCCTCAGCCTGAGAAATAATACAATAATAATAATAATAATAATAATAATAATAATAATAATACAAAGAAATAGCCAAAGCCCAAACAACTACAAAGCGTCTCAAGTGTTAGTGCATTTGTTGTTTTCAGCATGTGAAATGAGTTCAGCTCATTGTGCGGGCACTGTAAACAGTTCCATTTAGCAGAACAATAAAGGGGCTGATAGAGGGGCCAGTTTTCTGTCTTTCTTTCTTTCCGCTGGATAGCTGTGTTTACTTGTGTTGTTTAATTAAAGGGCTGCTTTTCTTTACGCTCCCATTGTTTCAAAAGCACGGCCGTGTCCCAGCAAGGGTCAAAGGGTTAACAGCCGTCAACTGTGGCTTTTTTTTTTCCTTTTTTTTTTTTCCTTTTTTTTTTTTTTTTAAAGGAGCCCCCACACAAAGGAATAAGTTCACCTGCAGCCCAGCCCGCGGCACCCTATTGTGTGGCCCCATTTGAATTGATTATGTTTAGAGGGCTGCTTGTGATTGGTGGAGAAGGGCGTGGTTGATTGGGTAGTTTTGTATCTTGTCAGCCAGGGAGCAACCTTGCGCGTGCAATCTGTCTGTATCCCGAGGAAGGTTGGAGACTCCACAGCACAGCAGCGTTCGCCTGCCTGCCCGCCTGCCTCTCATACTCGCGTCTCTCTCTCTCTCTCTCTCCCCCTCGCTCACTCTCGCTCGCTCGCTCTCTCTCTCTCTCTCTCTCTCTCTTCCCCTTGCTGCTCTCTTCTCCGCTCTGCTTCACTCCACACCGCGCGGCCCACAACTCTGTTTACCCTGCCAGCTAAATGGAGTTTGTCAGGTTTGTCAATATGATTGATTTCTGTGATTTTGCCAGCTTTCGTGTGTGTAAAAAAACAACTTGACAATTTAATTTGAACAGGGAAAAGGGAAAAAGGAGGCTTATTGTCTGTCTATTGTTGATGTTCTATCATTGTAATTGGTTAATTATATCATGCAGTTTGAGTAAAAGGAGAAGTGATTCACAGTTTATTGTGCTTTAGAGACACTGACAGTGTACAGGCTTGTCCCGGAGATAAGTGCAGCGAGCATGTGTGATTTACAGTAGGTTTTTATTGGCACACTTCAATGCTATTTTTTAAAAATGCTTGTTTGACTTCCATCTGTTTATCTGCTGTGCTGACTACATTTAGAGCATTTGTCATTTCTGTAAAATGTGTTTTAACTGCAGTTGGTGTGTATCCCAAGTTTGTTAGTAACTGTGTTTTCTTAGTGAGTTGCTAACTATCTTTTCTCTCTGTTTGTTTAGTTTTGTTTACTCTGTTGATAGTGAGCTAACCAGTTCAGCAGGCTCCTGTACTGTATATGTGTTTGAACTGTGGAAAGATGTTGAAAAAGCAGAAGACAGACTTTTCTTCTCCTTTCTTTTGTTTTGTTCTATTCACTGACATTAGCATGCTGGCTTCTATTTTATTTATTTCCAGTGTCAAGCTGTTGCATTGAAACTAGCTTTATTCTATTTGTGTGTGGTGTCTGTGTGCGTGCTTTGCTGATTTTGTGTGTTGCGGCTTGTGAGACGGTCCTGGTTTAGTGAGCGTGTTTGTTGGGATTACTGCGCCGGTCAGACTTGGCATTCTCTCAGGCTACATGGCCCGGGCTAATCCTCCCTCTCCTCGCCATGTCATGGGGAATTAGGGGCGCAGACGAGTGCAGCTCTATATTTGACGCCGTCACCACAAAACCATGTGGGAGACACGCTGTCACTCTTAATGTCAGCACCCCGTACCGTCCTGAAAGGAGCGTGTGCTGAGAGGTTTATGTGTGCGTGTGTGTGTGTGTGTGTGTGTGTGTGCGTGGGTATGTGTGTTTGTGTCTGCGCGGAGGCACGTGTGTGAGTGTTAGGAAGATGTAGCGTGTGATTTAGGTAGGAAAGTTTAGCCACCGGGAGTTATCTCTCTTCCCGCAGGACTGGCTGC
The DNA here is from genome assembly GCA_025447815.1 of Percopsis transmontana. Classification (NCBI taxonomy): domain Eukaryota; kingdom Metazoa; phylum Chordata; class Actinopteri; order Percopsiformes; family Percopsidae; genus Percopsis; species Percopsis transmontana. The sequence continues at coordinate 783,743 of JAOEHI010000020.1, forward strand.
TATCTTTACGGTATTAAGCAGTTTTAACAGTAAGCTCTTCAATAATTCAATAGTTTTTAGTTAACGCGCTATTTTGAGATATATTAAAAACATGCCCTTTCCTGTATAGTGCATTGTTGATTTTATTGCAGTAGTTAGCGTTTAACACAGAGCTAACTTAGCTGATAACTTAATATATATGGAGGCGGGTGTGTCGGGCATGGAATGAGTGAGTGAAGAGTGAGCCGAGCTGGTGGAGGTAAAGTGTGGAACTAGATGTGTGAGGAGGAGGAGGAGGAGGAGGAGGAGGAGGAACGCGTACCGTAATGCCATGCAGCTGTGCCGGGACTCGTAGTTTGGGAGAGTTGAAGTGCGAGCTGATTGGGTTGACAGTTTGTAATCAAACTTGATTTATTGTTCATTAGCAGTGCATTAGCCCTTTCAGGCTGGGCCGTTATTTGTGCAGTGGCTTGTCAAGGCAAGGGGCTGCCAGCACCTGTCATTTCTAAACCATGACATAGGCAACCAGATATTAGCCTTGTACCCGGTGAGGGGGGCACATGGGGAGGGTAGGAGGGGCGGGGTAGCCGCGTAGAGCCCCACTGCCCGCTGGGATATCCTTTACAGGGCTAGCCGCTGCTTTGTAGCGGAGCCGTCAGACAGAGAAAAGGCGAATAGTTTAGCAACCAGCTGCTCTCTGCTGCCGTGCACCGGCGTGTTTTTACTTGAAAACAGCTTTCAAGGATGATTTTCTGGAACAGGATTTTCAGTACTAGCATACACGGTGTGCCCGTTTCACATAGGTTCAGATTATCCGCACAGCCGAGATGTCGTGTCTGAAGTGGTTGAAGGCTAATTATATGATCATGTGGGATCAGCTAATAACTGCACATTTTAAAACCATAGCAAATGTGATACAAATTTACCAGTGGCGCCTAAGAAACTATTGATTAATAACCAGCTGTATGATGTCTCCACTTATTTTACCCCGGCAAACTTTCACACCTAGCTAGCCAGCTGCCCGTATCTTTTTTTTGTTTTGTTCTAACGGTCATTAATTGAATGTATAGTTTACATGACTCACAAAAGACAACAACCCACAGAGCACGAAGGGGCAACACATTTTGTGCCCCCTTCCTCCCCCTTGTCTGCCGTCATGGAAACACGGATTGGCTTAGTGTTGCTGGTGTGCAAAGAATGGAAACAATCTGCATGAGGATGTGTCAGCCATTGTCTCCGGCTACACTTCCATTCGGAGAGGATTTTGGGAGGCTGTGATCTTAATTAAATCTCAACTGACTCAAATAATGCATCTGAAGACATGCGGCGTTGCGTAACCACGCTGAGCTGGTACACCGTGTGGGTTTTTTCTTTTGGAGGGGGTAAAGGGTGAGCGTCTGTGATGTGAATGACAGCTGTATTTGTGAGCCAAGTACTGTATTAAAGCCAATGCAGTCCGGGAGTATTCGTGCCTGGGGGCGGTGGCCTTACAAGGTCAAAAACGGTGACGGGTCACAAGAGCTTCCCATGAGGAAATGAATGACAAGAGTCATTCAGGGATTGTATGAATATGATACGATATGAATGCATTTTAGGAGCGTTAGCAGGCTTCAGGAACATTATTTAAAGAAGATATTGAGTACTACTGTGAGTCTTCGAAAACCACTTGGGAATACCTAATGAGCTACTCAATACTGGTTTCGGTTTTGCTAGTTTTATAGGAAAGCTGTTTACAGTATTAACTATTTGCCTTGTAGATCCATATAAGAATCATGTTACTTTCAAGTTTCGTTTAAATGTTATAACCAAAGAAGAATTCCTCCTGCTGTATTGATTGGCATCTCTACAAATAGGCTTTCTTTTCTCTCTGACCAGTTTCTGATATTATTGCAGTGTGTGTGTGTGTGTGTCTAGGCACCTGCAGTGGTCACTGCCTCGAGTGTGGGAAAGAGTGTCCAGCTCGCAGCGTTGCTGTTATTGTTGGGGCGAGAGGCGCACTCGCTTTACCGCAAACGTTTGTTTGTTTAAACTTCGACGCCGGGCCCCGGCCTCGCTGAAAACCTGTTTGTTTGTAGTTGAAAAGTTAATTAAAATGCAATCTTGGCTTTTGTTTTTACAGTTGCTGTGAATCATTGCGGGGGGGGGGGGGGGGGGGGGGGGGGGGGGGGGGGGGGGGGGGGGGGGGGGGGGGGGGGGGGGGGGGGGGGG
>JAOEHI010000020.1:789278-803049 GCA_025447815.1 Percopsis transmontana
CAACTGAAATAGACACCAGCCAGACTCTGACGCGTGCTTATCAGAGCGTTCGCCTCTGTGGGGCAGACAGTCACACACACACACACACACACACACACACACACACACACGCACACACACGCACACACTCTGCCCCCCCGTCCACCTTTGTATACTGTATTGTATAGCAAATGGAGAAAATGTGATTGTGATTATATTGTATATCTGAACTGTTTTTACATTTTTACAGTAGCTTGAATGTGGACGTCAGATGAGTAGTTCTGCCCTCTGCTTAGTAACTTAGGAATAATAATAATAATAATAATAATAATAGTATTCTTTGCTAAATACTAAATAATATTCAAACCACACAAATTCTACAGGGCACCACAGTCCAAACCGAGGCTCTGTTTCTTTATGTGACCTAGGTAAAACTATAGAGCATCAAACAGATTGGCCCTCCTGATTTCTCAAGGGCTAGAGTTTTTCTTTTTTTTCTTTATTTTAATTTCCAACATTTCTGACATTTCTATTTGATGCCCCTAAAAAACAAGAGGGCCCTAGAGAGCACAAATTAAAATTGTATAATCTGCTCCCTGTAACATTAGTTTTTTATTCTGTCCTTTCCCTTTTTCTACCATTTCATTTTCTCCAATTTATCTGGTTTATTCTTCAGTGCCTGCTCTGTTTAGACCTCTGACTAGTTGTACTGTGTGTGTGTGTGTGTGTGTGTGTGTGTGTGTGTGTGTGTGTGTGGGGGGTTTGGGGGTGTCTTGGTGTTTATTAACTGGGGCTCCGTGAATCTCCGTGTTGTCTTTTACTCTTACTAGGGCCGTGTGTGTGTGTGTGTGCGCGTGTGCGTGTACTGTTTGTGAGAGACCAAATTAATCCTTGTTTTTCTAAACCTATACAGTACCACATCAAATTAGAAACATATGGCAAATATGTTTCTAATAATACATTTGCATAAATAATACTTTTCTTTTTTTCATTTTAAAATTTATTAAAAAAAAATTAAATATTTGAATACATTTTCAAATTGAAACAAGAAAAAAGAATTTAATGAATACAAACGTTTTAAACAACAAATTCTTAAACAACTAAATTCAATTAGCAGAATTTATTGTGTGGTACTTGAAATACTTTTATGAATCTGGTGTTGTATTGGAGTAGGTAGCCATAATGTTGCCTTGTTTGCTTCTATATAGAGTGTACACATGCTCATATGTGCTTGCAACAGTTAACATGCCTCAGTTCAGGTTTTTGCGTGAGTTTGTGTGTTTAGCCAGCAGGCCTGTGCCGGTACGGTATATTGCCTGCAGTCACATTGCAGCTGTGTGTGAACGTTCCAGTCTTGAATGTTTATGCATGCGAGGCACCTGGGGAGCACCACACCTCGGCCAAACTCATAAACGGCAGCTATTTCTGGCACGCCCACAATGTCCTCTTCTCCCACGGCCTCGCGCATACAGGTAGGTGGCGTAGATTAGAGCCGGGCTCGCAGGATCCCTCCCGTTATTAGCCTGGTGCCTCTCTTCTTCCCCGCTATCTTTAGATGCGGATACATTTTCCTGGCTCATCTGCAGTCGAGATGTTATCCAAGAGATAAGAGCGCGCGCCATAGGAGGGGGGGTGCTTTAAACGGCTACTGGCGTCCTGTGTTCTGCGTTAAATGGGCATGGCACGCCGGCCGGGGCAATATTTTTGAGTTAAAGTGCCCCTGCTTCTCCCCCTCTCTCCCGCCCTGCTTCTCAATAGGCCACCGTCTTAGGCAGCTTTTCACTCCTTCAGCGCAGGATTAAATGGTAGTAGTTACAGTGATCAATAGGTTAAGAACCGCACAATCCCTCTTGCTGCTAATGACCTCAGTAGTAATGGGTAATAAAACGGGGGTCTGTAATAGCCTCTTGCTGAGGCCGCGCAAAGAGGAAACGCTGCTTTCTCTGTAGCTGCTGCCCGCCAGATGCCGTTGACAAGGCGAGGTGTGAAGCCTCGATGGGAACAGATATACACCCGAGGTGTTAAAATGTAGACCATCGAGTTGAAATGAAATCTCTGCGTGTTTTGGAGTCAAATCCTATTATGAATGGGAGAGAGTGCTCCCCTTCAATTTAGTGTGTTCGCGTCAGAGTCCATCTAATGTTATAGCAGAGAGGCATGATAAAATGATTCTACGTATAAAAAGAAACCTTCATTCAGAGCCTTAAAATTATACTAAAAATTTGAGAATTTTTTTTAATGCATGTGGTTAAATGTAAAAGTATATTAAAAGAATATTATTAAATCATTTCTACATGGTGTGTTCTGAGAAAAAAAAAAAGGGTTTGCAGATAAAGCATTTATTTTAGAGACGGTCCCATATCCATCACATCTCGTAGGGGGGCTTTGCTCGCCGGCCAAACAGGGTTGACCTTCAAAACAGTTGATCCAAATTAGCGATGCGGAGGGGGAAAAGGGACTTCAGCGGATAATGAGTGTGAAATTAGGGAACGGGAGGTGCCGAGGCTATGCAAATGGCAGGACAAGCCTTGTGCAAAAGTCAAGATGAAATGCATATTAAGACGTAAAAACACAGGCGGACTGGGGGCGGGGAGGAATTAATATTGCATTTTCCTCCTGCCCAGTACTCGCCTGGCATTGGGATAGATAGATGTTTACGTGTGCGTTAGTTAGCCCTGTGTGGGGCTGGGCTCGCTCTTCACCTCTGGACTGTGAAAAAAACGCGCAAAACATCTCTCTGCCCCTTCCTCCTTCATTACGCCGGCACTTTTTTTTGTGTTGTAAACCGCGGCGTGGAGAATGAATGAGGTGATATGCATGCAGGGTGTGTGTCAAGAGTAGCCGGGCCAGCCAGATTCCTAACAGCTAAATTACATTCAGAAATGCATGAAAGATTCAAAGGGGCATCATTAGCTACGAGGCTGCCACACAATTTGGGTAACCTTGGAGAAGACTGTCACCACTAATGTCCAACGCTATCAGCTGCTGACATCAGCCTGCGAGACACTCGCTACATTTTGACACACGCTCGTACGCGCCCGTCGGTAGGCTAAGACACACACACACAGATACACACACGCACACTCGAGCACAAAAGCACCATCACCAAAAACATGTTAACAATTTCAAATGCGCAGCGCTATCGGCAACATCTCAGCCCGCTGTTTGTCACCCCAAATGTCAGCGAAAGGAGTTTTTTTTTTTTTTTTAATGGTATCGCACATCAGAGCCTTGAGTGGCAGCGCCCGAGTCCCCGTATGCCGGCGGAGCAATTAAGGCGGCCTGACAACTGTGCGGGCCCCTCTCTCTCTCTCTCTCTCTCTCTCTCTCTCCCCCTCCGTGTCACAGCAAGTGACTTGTTTTGAAGGAGCCACGCACTCACACCTTTCTGCCGGGAGTTGGTTCGGAAGGGCCTGCACGCACTCCGCTTGGCTCCTCCCCCAGGCGCCGACTGCTCGCCGCTCGTATTGTCGCCCCCGAAGGCTACCGCCAAGCCCACCGCGCTCGGAGGCGCGTCGCGCTGCCCGCTCTCTCAGGTGTGGCGCGCTTGCCACGCCTGCGTGAACGTCGCGCATCGGAGGGACATCGCAACAGATGTGCGTTAAGGTCCGATGCGGTCGACAGAGAGAGAGAGAGAGAGAGAGAGAGAGAGAGAGAGAGAGAGAGGGGGGGAGAGGGAGGGAGAGAGAGGGGTTAGTCGTCGCTTGAAGGACATCGTGGAGGTGGGGGTGGGGGGTGTCAGTAGTTGTTGACTCTCCACAGGCGTGTTCTAAGACGTCGTCTGTCTCGTGTCCTTTAGCCCTCTTTCGTCTAGTGGTGGTGTCATTGCGGCCGTGGGGGAGGTGTGTGTGTGTGTGTGTGTGTGTGTGTGTGTGTGTGTGTGTGTGTGTGGTGTAATATAGCAAAATGACACTCCGGGTTATTTCTCCAGGCCCAAGCACCACTACCCTCAACTACCCCCCCACCCCCACCCCCTGCCCCTTGACATGTGCTGCCCCCCGGCTCCCATGGAACAGTGCGCGCTTTCTTTCTTTCTTTTTTTCCCCCGTTTCCTGAATTAATTGTACTTCCCTGCGCTTCCCAGAGCTACTGTACAGTGTGTTGACAGTGGGCTTTTGCTCCCCTTGCAGGTTCCAGTGTCAGTGGCTATGATGACACCCCAGGTGATAACTCCCCAGCAGATGCAGCAGATCCTCCAGCAGCAGGTCCTGAGCCCTCAGCAGCTCCAGGTGCTTCTACAGCAGCAACAGGCCCTCATGTTACAGCAGGTACACACACACACACACACACGCAATCTACACCCCTGGTCAAAGTTATGACACCCCCCACCCACCCCTTCTTTTGTACATTTTAAACCTGAGCGACATATTATATCGGTACATCACAGATACAGTATTTGAGTATATTGGTATTGCCGTATTTTTTGGGTGCTAAATAGGTAAATATTTGTCCAAAAGCTGCATTATAGTCCAAAAGCACATTAAAGATTGAGGAAGGACATCAAATGTTTGTTTGTTTTATTCCCAGTGCCTGCAGGTGTGTTATATTTTTCACAACTTCTCCTTGACCGCCATGTTTGTTTCTTTTTGTTTACAAAAAGATAAATATCATCCTGTATTGGTTAACTTAACATTATATTCAATTACAACATTATTATGTTTAATACATACAGTATGTATTCATATTTATATATTCGTTATATTTTGTTACTATCTTGGCCGGTGTCTTACTACTTTGCATAGCTATTGTGTTTGAGGCTATTTAAAGGGTCTAGGGTCAAAAACGGCCTGACTCTTATTAAATCAATTGCCAAGTGAACACTTTAGCTAATAGCTAATATCCGCAGCTAAATAAAAGTAGTATTTTCTTTAAATCAAAATGCTGTTGGCCATTCTGTAGGTTTGATTTTCTTTTTTGTTTTGTGCCAAAAATGTCCCATTTTGATTAAAACTACTAACACACACACACTTACACATAAATGAGGATATTACATCGGGTCTAAAAAAAAAAACGAGTTCTACGATATTCCCCCTCTTGCCTCTTCTACGCCAAGCCTCCCTCGAGTGTCCTCATTCGCTGACGCCCGTGGTGTGTTCCCTTGCAGCAGCAGCTCCAAGAGTTCTACAAGAAACAGCAGGAGCAGCTCCACATCCAGCTCATCCAACAGCAACATGCGGGAAGCAAGCAGAGTAAAGAGGTAGGCTGATATCACCTGGGACCCCCCCAACCCCACACACACACACACACACTCACTCCCCCCGTCCACACTGAGCTGGGAAGGCACCGCAACCCCCCCATCTGTCTCCTGCCTGTGGTTAGCACGGAGCCAGGAGGAGCACGGGTGTATCAAATGCACTCATGCTTCAGATTAGCATGTCAGCCCTCACTGGGGGTAAATAGTAGCAACTGAGTGAGGCCAGCCAGCGCCGGCTACAACTACAGCTGTAGTTGGCGCCAACGCCTCGGCCAGTGACGATAAAGAAATGTGTTTATTTTTTCTTTATTTCATTTTTTGTTGTTGTTGGAACGGGGTGGGGGTGCTTCTGTTGTCTTCCCTTTATTCGTGTAAACAAGTGTCCAACACCGTGGAGAGATAGCCGCTCCTGGGAGCCTCTTGTCGAACATAATGAAAGGCAGGCAAGGCAGAGCGTGGAAATGGGAGAACCTTCCCTCGGTAATTAACATGGAAATGGCAGAAGGGGAGGTAGAAGCCATGTAATTGCGAGATATCAGTGTGCAGAGCGCTCCCAGCTTTGTTGCCCGCGTTCACTTCATTTTTTTCGCTTTTTTCCCCCATCTCTGGCGCTCTGTCGTTTCCCTCCTCTCCCTCCGGTACGGCAGGGTTCGCCTATAACGCGCGATAACGTCGGGGCGGATACTGCCATCGTCGCGGACAAAGAAAATGAATATTTGCGCGGTTGAAGTTCAAAGACAGTTCTGGGATTTTTTTTTTTTTTTTTTTGTGGTTTCGCTCCTCTTCTCTCCATTGAGCTCCGCGCTCAGGGAGGGGAACAGGGGCAAGGGACCATAGGAAAATTAAGCCACATGTTAAAAAAGCACTGACACGCACACGCGCACGCACACACTGTCGGAGCTACCAACTTCAAAGTCGCAGCTCCCTAATTAATGAACTGCGTGCTTCAGTTTAGACAAGTTGTGGCGCGGATGCTCCCATAAATCAACATGACAGCGGTGCTCCGCGGCCTCAGATAGGGCCTGTCACCAAGTCGCATCTGATGTAAACACGAGGCGAACGGTGTGGGGGCCGAGGGGAGGGGGGGTATCTCACAGAGGGAGGGGGGTGGTGGGGTATACAAGGAGGCACGATTGATCAGCTGAATGGGGGGGGGGGAGAAAAAAGGGAAAAGTGAACTTTTGAAGCGTTATTATGCGTGATCACAGCACGGGGATGCGGCCTCAAGAGGCTTGCTGATGTTTCCTTTCTTTCTCCCTCTGACTCTCTCTCCTTCTCTCCCCCCTTTACAATTGCCATGAAAAGACAGCATAAGAATTATGCGGCGACCCCCCCTGTGGCTGGCAGACAATAACCCCCCGTTGTTGCTTTGTGCCGCGCTTTATTTTAAAGGCATCAAAATTTAGTTGTGTTTTTTTTTTTTTTTCTCAAAGATCTTTAACTTTATATTTGAAGCTCGACAATAAAGGCCTGCCAGTGCCACTCTTAATCATTTGTCAGGGACGGCATTTCTCTCCCCCTCGTGCCACTTCTTGTTAACCTCTTATTTGGTCTATCGGGTCGGGGTGTTTTTAATGTGACGGCACGCTGCGAGCTCACAGGAGCTCCTGTCAGCTGATGAGGCCAGAAGAAAGGAATCAAAACGGGAGAGAGTTAAATTCATTTGCAATGTGTAATTTTTTCCCCTCTCTTTTACTTTTTATTTTTATTTTTTTTTTTTAAAGCCGCCCTCTATTTATTTGGCGTCCTGATGAAAGCCTTTGTTCCCTGTGAACTCCCACCGCCATAGTGCCACTGTCTTTGTCACAGGCTGTCAGGCAGGCAGGCAGGGGTTGGACGACAGAACTGTTCTGGTTGGGGAGAAAGGGGAGAGCCAAGCTCATTTCAGTTTTAGGACAGATCAGAGGAGATGACAGACCACCTGTATCCCCCCCCCCTTCCCCCCCATGTTCCGTCTGTGTGTCTGTTGTTCAGTTTCAGTTTGTCTGTTGTTCTTTTTATCCGTCTGTGTGTCTGTTGTTTTGTTTGTCTGTTGTTCTTTTTAATAGTCTGTCTGTCAGTTGTTTTGTTTGTCTGTTGTTCTTTTTAACGGTCTGTCTGTCTGTTGTTTTGTTTGTCTGTTGTTCTTTTTAACGGTCTGTCTGTCTGTTGTTTTGTTTGTCTGTTGTTCTTTTTAACGGTCTGACTGTCTGTTGTTTTGTTTGTCTGTTGTTCTTTTTAACGGTCTGACTGTCTGTTGTTTGGTTTGTCGGTTGTTCTTTTTAACAGTCTGACTGTCTGTTGTTTGGTTTGTCGGTTGTTCATTTTATCCGTCTGTCTGTTGTTCTGTTTGTCTGTTTGCCTGCCTGTCTATCTATTTTAAATCTGTTTTGTGTCTAGTGGTTATTTGTGTGCAAGGCAGATTTCATAAAGGTTTCATTCATTTATTGATTTATCTAAATATCGTTCTCTCTGTTTACATCTTTAATTATAAAAGTGTGTGAAGTTCCCTCCACACTGTATAAAAAAGCAGTGGCTCTTGAATTATGTATATCTGCCTAGTCACGTTGATCTAGAACCCCCCCACCCCCCCTTACCACTACCACCAGGCCAGCACTGCCCAGACCTTTTATATTTTTAGTGGGTGTGCCGTAGTCAGGGCAGCGGGCTGGGTGTGGGCCAGGGAAGCAGGGAAAAGGGAAGGGGTGGGGGGGGTGTTATCTGGCTGTTTCAGTGCTTCAGAGCCACCGCCGGGTGACCTGACAGCCGCTCTGCACCGAGACCTTTTTTGTATGTACTCAATTGTGAGAAGTAAACAATTGCGGTGTATCCTGTGTTTGGTAACAGGGTGCGGTGCACAGCTTTGCAGCCTGGCCCTGCATTTAATGCCCCCCCCCTCCATAACAACTGGTGCCTGTATACTTATACACAGGCCTCATATCCTGCCCCTTCAGACAAGCTTATTTGATTTGGCCCCCCTTATCTGTTAGAAGGACATAAGAAGGTAGGCCGGGTTTTACGTGTTTTAACGGAGCCTTATCTGTGCTTGTTGTGCAACTGGCGGGTATACATACTTGCTTACGTGGAGGCTAGTGTTTATTGTGTGTGCAGAGCAGGGTTAATGAAGGGGCTAATGAAGGGGCACCTCTCTCCTCCCCACCCCTGTTATCTAAATAGCATCTGCTTGTTTTGATTCAGAGGAGATTTGGGGATATTAGATCATTTCCTCCTATTTATTGTTCAGACTCTCCAGTATTTCTCTCCAGCCCCATCTTCACTTCTCCTCTGTCAGCCCTCTGTTGCTGTTTCAGCTCATGCTAGCTTGCACGTTTCACCTCCCAGAGCGCTAACTTATTTGTTTGTCCCCCCCAATCCCCCCACCAGTCAAAAAAACAGACGACTAGTGTTTCGCAGCACGGTCCGACCAAACAGAAGGACGTTTTCGTCAGTTTTGGGCGCGTGGTTTTACATCGGAACGCTGTGCCGGTTGGGGGAAACCTATATCCCTGAGATCAGCACCATGCCCGGGGAGAGCCCGCAACAGTGGCTAGGGTGGTTATTAAGCACTCTGATTTAGTCACACGTTGTTTGCTGAATTATGAATGGCTGTAATTAAATTCCTGTGGCTCTTATTATGAATGATTAACTATGTTGTTTCATTGTTTGTCATTTGCCTCCTGACTCCTCGTTAATTAAGAGCGAGAGAGATGTATACTCTACCTGTCCATGTGTACCCACACAAAGCTAAATGCTAGCATAGTGGTGTAAACACATTAAAGGTCAAATTATTAACAAAGACAGTGGGGATCAACCGGAATGGAAGGGGGTTCTCCAACTTTTTGACTTGTGACAACCGTAGACAGCATTAAAAAAAAGTGATACATGTTTTATTAGAAAATAAACATTTGAAAGAAAAAAAAGCCGCTAAAAGCTTCTTGCTTAGGGGCCCACCCTGCAGTTAGAACACAGAATTAGATGTGTGTGTGTGAACCTTGTGTTCATTGCCCTGGAGGCCCTATACTGTATATACTGTACGTTTGCTGATGGTGTGCCTTGGTGTCTCTCTCTGTGTGTATGTGTGTGTGTGTGTGTGTGTGTGTGTGTGTGTGCGTGTGAGTGCTGGTGCGGGCGTGTCCACTCCAAGCAGCAGGTCACGGCCCAGCAACTGGCCTTCCAGCAGCAGATCCTGCAGGTCCAGCAGCTCCAGCAGCAGCATCTGCTGAACCTGCAGAGGCAGGGGCTGCTCAGCATCCAGCACCCTGGCCAGGCAGGCCTGCCCCTGCACTCGCTCACTCAGGGTGAGTAGCAACCGCTGTGTTACACCACTGTACCGCAACACCGCACTGCACTGACGAACTTCTCCACTGGAACTACACGGGGGCTGTTTGTCAGACTGACTCTACAAATCACCTTTTGTTTGGGTGGAGGGGTATGAGCTAAACGTTGGACTTGGCCTTACAGCAAAGTGTAGAAACCCCGGCCAAAGAGATGCTGAGGTCATTTATCATTTCGCCGGCACTCGCCTCGCTGTTGCGGGTTTAATAACGTTGTCGGATTTGCTCGCTCGGTAATCTTGCAATTTCCACAGTACAGCCTTGCTAGCTGCACGAACATGTTCGGTCGGGGTGAGCAACGCACTGGCATTCGTATAAACACGTAGCTAGGGTTTAGACCGTTTTGCCTCAACCCTTCACCCAGAGTAACTGATTGTCCATCTTATCTGGATCAGTCCGGTGTGTACAGATCTTCTGCTCTTTGGACAACGCACGAGCCTAGAGTTTGTGCTCTGGTCTTCGTGACTCCTACGCGATTGTGTACCTGGCTGCCACTCCTTTTGACCGTGGAGGACGAGCAGATCTATTGTTCCAAAATGCCAACCCAATGAGTCAACACGTGTATAGCCGCGACGCGCATTTCTTTATTTATTCTTTAATGTTATCTTAAGGTGTGGCCCAGGCCCCCAGTGACAAAGACGCCTCTATAGAGGTTCTGGAACATGACATTGACTATTCATTCCAATCTAAGACAAACAGTTTTGAAATAACAAGATAAGAGTGATAAAGCAGGAGGGTTTGGAAGGGTGCTTAGGTAATGGGCAAACACAAACAGGGTTTGTACAGTGGTGTTATTGTTTGAACTGGGTATGGAATAACTCATCCACTAGCAGACGATTGCCATAGGCAGAGGAGTGTTGTGCGTGTCTGCATGCGCGTTTTGCTGAATTGCTGTGCATGAGACGTGTGGCAAACAAATACACACCCCTTGAATAAAGGTATACACCAAAGATATGTCAGGGCACTGTTCTTACAGTGCTGGATTTCACAACAGCAGTCGAACATCCTGTTTATGTTAGTTTGGTAATATTATCAAATACCTTTGAGGCGTGTCGCCTCCTCTTATGTTATAAGACAGTCCTCAAAACTTTTCATGCTCTGTTGCCAGTTTATATCTACATTGACTGCTCATTATCAGTTTAGTTTCTGTTTACTTCATCAAGTCAAGCCTGGCTAATATGCCCTCGGAATCCACGTTAACTACACGTATAAGACAACTGTAAAAACACTTAGTTTCAGTCCCCCAACCCCCCCAGCCTACACATTTTCTGCTTGACTGTTTGAAGTTATTGATGACCTTTCTGTTTTCCACATGGCTAAACTCTTTCATGCATCAACGGGCCAAGCCTATAGAGCTCAGATGTAATCTACGATTTTTGCTAGTAGTTAGCACTGCGACGGGAACAGTGAGTTGATTAGCTCTGTTTGGGTCTGGCTGATTACGCATCCAGACTCCGGGGCAATGAGTTAGCGTGACTTTTAATTTCTAGGTCTTTTATTGTGAAGATGGAGATATCTAACCAGAACGGTTTGGGGAAGGTCCATTGTCTTCACCTGTGCTACACTTGTTCATGTGTTGAGAAAGGAATTTACCAATACATTTCCTAACCTAGGGCAACTGTAAGAGACTAATAAAATAGGCTTGGAATGTGTGCTTAGAAAATGTTTAACTGTTATGCACAGTTTACAGTTCAGTTTGGTTTCTGTGTCACGTTTATTTAAAGTGTTGGAGAGATGGATTGCATTCATTTGGCCTGAAATAGATTGGACTGGAGAATCACAATGAATTATCTTTGAGAAATGTGATAGGACCAATTGAGCATAGGCCTGTAGATAGCAAGTCGGGTGAAACACAACTGCGCATTTTATCTGGCCTTTCATTTGTTTCTCTTGTGGTAAATTCTTTTGACATTAATGTTGAAAGTCTTGGAAATGACTGGACAGTATCTGTTATAAATGACAGCAATGTGTTTGGGGAGGATATAACTTATATAAATATAAATTTGATCCAGTAGCATCCTCCTCCTTCCCACAAAGAGGCTCTCCTCTTGACCCGATCAGTGTAAGCGGCACTGGGCTGTAACTCTACCAGCCCCCCCCCCGGGGTCACACAGCCCAACCTTTCTCCGTTTGCCTAAAGCGCGTTCGTCCGTCCGCCTTCCCCCTGATTGGCTGGAGCGCGTTGCGCGGCCCCGACGCCCTCTGAGGCACCTCTGCAGCAGTGCGAGCGCGGTTAGCTTGGACAACATCAGTTAAGCTGTCTAGGAGAGGCCAGTGGGACAGTGACAAGACAAATTTGTCGGTAATATGAAAGCAAAGAATGTGGCACGCCATGAAGCGCTCACAGCGCAGCGGAGCACATCAGGGACGGCGGGCGGGCAGCGCGGCTGACCTGTCAGTGATTGATACGTGCAGCGGTGGGCTCCTGGTAATAGTTCCTACGGCATTCGGACAGGACATATTTCAGGCCTGAGGGGTGCGTATCAGCGGGCCAGTGATTACGGCAACATAAACAGGGGTGCAGCGGAGGTCCCAGTCTGAGGGAACAATAAACTAATAGCGGTGTCACAGCGCCTTACCCCCCACCCCCACCCCGCATGGCACCGGGCTCTGTGTGTGAGAAGTAACAGACCGCTTTAAAGAGCCGCGACCACCGGGGGCCATTTTTTATTCGGCGGATGATGGCCTGCAACTGATGTCATTATGAACCTTAAATCAACTTTCTGCTTGCTTGAACATGGTCACCAGGGTACAGGGGTACAAGGACGGGAAGAGGTTGAAGTGCCCGGCCTGTCTTCATGCCAGAGCTACCTGCAGAGGTAAAATTGAGTTGGGGAGCCGGTGATAAATCAAGTGTCCCAACAACATACATTTTTTAAAGTGCTTGTCTGTATTTCCCAGTCGTAATGAGCACGAATAGCCGTGTTGAGAAATGGGAAGAGGAAAGATAAACCAATCCGGCATTTAAGGGACAAACTGGGGACCCCCAAAAAAGCAGAGGGATTTACAGATCAATGTCATTAACTCTTCCGCTGTAATCAGATGGGGACTTTAGAAATTCAATGCGATTTGCCCAAACTCTGCCCATAAAAAAAAAAACCCCGTCGAGGCGTTTGTGTAATGCTGTTTTGTTGTCATTTCTGTGGAATCATGAGCCATGGCCATTGCTGCAGTTCGAAGGGGTCCAATGGGGTTAGGGTTAGAGAGGGAAGAGCTACATAGAGAGCAATAAAACCCCCGGGTTGGATCCAGAAAGAGACAGCTCCGTCCCACTCCGTTACCCCCTCTCATCAGAGCGCGCTCTCTCCATTGCGGTTTCATCTGAGTAAACAGTGGTGTTGGGGTCACCAGGACTGCTGGGTAATTGAGCCAGCGCGGGCCGCCCTGTCAAGCGCATCGGCTAAAAATACATCGCCCACTGTCACCGGGCACCAAGTGGGGGGAAAATGATTGTTCCCGCTGTCGAAGCACAGGACACTAACATCACCAGTGACCTTCCCCGTCCAAACCCCGTCCCCCCAAAAAAATAAACGAAAAAACCTTACTTCAAGGATTCTTTACACCATCAAAACAACAATGGGCTCTTTGATAACACCCCGGCGCACACAAAAAAGAGCAGCAGCCAGTGTATTAGCATGCTTTAGCGCGGGCCGAAATATTAAGCATGTTTAGCCTGTCGTGGACGTGATCTTCTATTAGGGCACATCAAGGCTTTGCCGAGAATAAGGGGGAATACAGGCGGGCAGCGAGGAAGGAGCATGTTGGGGTATTCCGATGAGGAACGACGCTCCTTGGAACGTGGAAAGGTTATTGATTTGTCCTGCAATCATTTCCTGCTCTTTGATATGCAAAACGACCTAGTGTGCATTTACAGCAATCCTATCAGACTCATTTCACAGTTCTTAGCCCCGGCGTCTCTCTGGAGTCCAACGCCTCATTACGCCAATGTTCTCCATTACCAGCATAATTAAAATCTTTAGTAGCTTATCAAATTAAAAATATTTTTGCTGATTGTATTGAGATCTTCACCTCGCAGTTATTTTCCACAACAGGAATAAATTAAGACTGAGCAGCTCGCACACAATGTATTACAATCTAGTGCTTGAAAGGAGCACTTCTGGTATCTATAGAGTTGGTGATTAGAAGGAGGGGGGGGGGGGGGGGGGCCATTGAAAATAAACACTGCCACATAAACAAGTGCAAAACATAATACAATTGCCAGTGAACATTATTATAATTTATTTAATTAATTTTAATTTTAAAAGTCCGGACATGCCCGTTGCAA